>VMKM01004482.1:0-16330 GCA_008360985.2 Macquaria ambigua | reverse complement strand
AAATTTGGTGATTTTGAACTTGAATTTTTCTGATAAACTGAAGAATTAAGTGGTCCTTTATGTGCTGAGAAAATTCTCCTACTGCTTAAGATAAATAAACTATAAACTTGAGTAGCTGGAAAATGCATCGTCACAAACGTTAATCAAGTGCAGGCCTAATATTTCAAAATAATTTCAATCTGTGTTACATACAGGGTTCATACAGCTTTTTAAGAGTAAAATTCAAGCGCTTTCAAGGTACCTAAACCAAAGATTTCCAGACTCTCAAAGCCTTTAATTGTTACTATAAATGCCGGGAGACAAACAAATATGACGATGGGATCGTTTCATTTTAAATATTAAAAGATTGTTGGTTTACATGAGTGATTGTGTAAATGAAACACCAGATTATGTTGAAAATCAAGCATTTTTTAAGGAGTTTATTCGAATTCAAGCATATTTCTAACCTTGAAAACATAAACATAGACTTTGTACAAACCCTGTACATAAGTAAAGGAATATTTGGCAAAACTCATGCATTTAGGGGTCAGTTTAATTTTTGAGACTTGAGAGATTTGTTGTGTTTCAAATGACTCAACATGACCCGTCACTTGCTCATCCTCTGACATTCTTCTGATAATAATAACTGCGGCCTCTGGAGACTTAAAGATCATCTGCTTTCAGAAAGCTCTTTATGTAACAACTATATGATGGAGAAGTTAAAGAGCTCAGATTTTATATTTAAGTGCAGTTTTGTTCAGCTCTCCCTAAGAAGACACACAGCTGTAAAACATTAGGAAGTGCATCTTGGGACCTTATAATCTGATCAGTACACAATATGCATGATGTCCCAGCCATAATGCTGGCAAGATAAAACTGACTGTCACTCCACTCAGCCTTAAGAGGCTTTTAAAACTGCTGCTGAACTTTAGGTGGCCTGCACTTTCCGTCCTGCCACGAATCTTGTTCACGGGTACAAAACCAGATTAAAGCATAAAGCTCTGTCTGGAGTAGTTTGTGTGTGTGTGTGTGTGTGTGTGTGTGTGTGTGTGTGTGTGTGTGTGTTTGGGTATTTATCTGTTGGGAGCAGCACCTTGCTTCATCCTAAAAACTGCTGCTGTGAAGGTTTTGATGATTCCAGCCTCATAATTCTTGAACGCATCGGGGCTGAAACACACGGATGAGTGACAGAGTGTGTGTGATTGAAGAGGCAGCAGGGATACAATGGGGACAAATGAGTTGTCAAGCAAGACAGTTTGATTGTCTGCCTCAAAAGCGTGTTGTATAATGTGTGACTGCAGGGTGGCCAAGCGGTTCCAGAAACTGTTTTGTAAGCAGACGTTTTCCCTGCAAACAGCCAGTTTATGCAAACACCTCATCAACAGCCTGGCTGAAGTGCCTTTGAGCAAGACAGTGAAGCTTTTTCTCTGGATAAGTGGAAGCTAACTGTCTACTTAATGCTGCTTTCATCCAACACTCACAGCAAACTACAGGCTTTAATGGGACTGAAAACACAAAACAAAATGAGACAAATTGAATATGAATAAGCAGCAGTCATGTTGGGAAGAAACATTGTTTTGCACACAGACAGAAATAAAGTGTCCTTGTGCCCTACATTTATGAAATAATTACATGGTGTCCACAATAAAAGTAGGACCGGACAAATAATGTGGCCTTCCATAAAATCCAGCTGATTCTTATCGTTTCATATTATCTTTACAAGTGAAAAAAAAATCTGCAACTTTTGAGTTACATTAATTAATTCCCATTAATTCCTCCCTTCTAGATAATCAGTCTCAATAAAATTTCTAAAAAGAGTCAAATTAAATGATAATTTATGTAAAATTACCCCATACACAACAGCAGAACTCTAACTTGTTTAAATTAAAAATAATTTAAGGGGTCAATAGGCCTTTTTCACTTACTTAATAACACTAAAAATGTCTCTGTTCTATTCAAGTGTCACAGTGAGCCATGACAGTGCCGACAGTGAGCAAGCATGCGCAATACCAGGATCCTGAAACTGAAGCAGCTAAATGGAATTCAGCCATCATTCATTATTATTTACACGTGCTTTTCCTACTGTGACGTATCAAGACGCCTACAGTCTATATGAGCCTGAATGTTACTATGAATATCTTCCTACGGCGCGCAAGGGAAGTCGGCAAAAATAAAGCCAGCTGTTTGTTGCCCTGGTATCGAGCCCCCGGCACGGGGTACCAGGGGCACGACGTAAAAAAGCCAAAGTGTTTTTGATGCAGGGATAAAGGTCAAACTGTTGGAGGTCTGCGAGGGCCCCGGGGCCACCGCGTTACCCAGGAGAGGTGCGCTCATGGCCGGGGAGGCTCCGCCGAAGCTCCCCTGACAGAAGGGAAAAAGAAAAGAAAAGAAAAGAAAGAAAAAAAAAAAACACAAGTCCAAAAATTCAAACTGTGAATACCAGGACCGTGTGTAAAAAGGTGTACCAGGACTACCAAGTGCTAAAAAAGTTAAAGTTGTTTGATGCATAAATACATTCTTTCCCTTACAAAGTACGTTCCTATTGTTTTTACAAACTTATGCCGCCACGATTACTGAAAGCCGTTTTTTCAGAACGAGACCCCCCTGACCGATTGGCAAGCGTGACCCGCCATCGGAGGGCCTCCGCCGGCCGGCCCTGTGCCGGTGTTTGGGCGGTCGGTTCCTCCGGCCTGCGGGTCCGCCTCTGTGGCAGGGGGGCAGACCGCGGAGGGGCGTCCCGAGCGTGACCCGCCATCGGAGGGCCTCCGCCAGCCGACCTCGCGCCGGTGTTTGGGCGGGCGGTTCCTCCGGCCTGCGGGTTCGCCTCTACGGCAGTAGAGGTGTGCAGCCCACGTGGGTGTCCAAGCCAACTTTTCTCCGCGTTCCTCCCCTGGCCCGACCCATTGGTAGCGAGACCGAGACGTCCCGTCTGTCCCAGTTGTCCTACAACGGAGCCCGTCGCCTCCGGCAAGCATGATGTTTCTCAAACTCTAAGGGGCCTGAACCCCCCCACCTTGTGCCTCGCCTCGCCCCCGCCGTCGATCCCAACGGCGGGGCCAACACCCCCCGCGCACAGTCGGGCGGGCGGCCGCGCCGACCCCGTGTCCGAGGGGCTACCCCCCAGCGCACAGTCGGGCGGGCGGCCGCGCCGACCCCGTGTCCGAGGGGCTACCCCCAGCGCACAGTCGGGCGGGCGGCCGCGCCGACCCCGTGTCCGAGGGGCTACCCCCCCAGCGCACAGTCGGGCGGGCGGCCGCGCCGACCCCGTGTCCGAGGGGCTACCCCCAGCGCACAGTCGGGCGGGCGGCCGCGCCGACCCCGTGTCCGAGGGGCTACCCCCCAGCGCACAGTCGGGCGGGCGGCCGCGCCGACCCCGTGTCCGAGGGCTACCCCCAGCGCACAGTCGGGCGGGCGGCCGCGCCGACTCTGTGCCTGTACCTGGTTTTGATCCTCATTAAAATCAGTTACGGTTCCTTTGATCGCTCAAACCAGTTACTTTGGATGACTGTGGCAATTCTAGAGCTAATACATGCCAACGAGCGCTGACCTCCGGGGATGCGTGCATTTATCAGACCCAACACCCCCACGCGGGGTGCCTCTCGGGGCGCCCCCCCAGGAGGCTGCTTTGGTGACTCTGGATGACCTCGAGCCGATCCGCTGGCCCCTCGTGGCGGCGACGTCTCTTTCCTTTGGTCGCTCAAACCAGTGACTTTGGATAACTGTGTTGCAATTCTAGAGCTAATACATGCCAACGAGCGCTGACCTCCGGGGATGCGTGCATTTATCAGACCCAAAACCCCCACGCGGGGTGCCTCTCGGGGCGCCCCCCCAGGAGGCTGCTTTGGTGACTCTGGCTGACCTCGAGCTGGCCCCCTCGTGGCGGCGACGTCTCTTTCCGAATGGTCTGCCCTATGAACTTTCCGATGGTACTGGTGACGGGGGGGAATCTCAGGGTTCGATTCCGGAGAAGGGGGGAGCCTGAGGAAAAATGGCTATCCACATCCAAGGAAGGCAAGCAAGCAGGCAGGTGTGCGCGCAAAACTTTACCCACTCTCCCGACTAGGGAGCTTGAGGGGAAAAATGGCTATCACATCAAAGGAAGGTGCAAAAATGACCCACTCCTCCCGACTAGGGAGCCTGAGAAATGGCTATCACATCCAAGGAAGGCTCGGTTGAGGTAGTGACAAGCTTTTGTCGGGTGGGCAGGCAGGCAGGCAGCCTGGCCCGCGCAGCCAGCCTGACTCTCCCCGCTGCTCCGGGCAGAGTACCAGGGGCACGAGAAACAGATGGAGGAAAAACAAAAGAGACGGCGACAGGGCGGGGGGAAAAAAACCCGAGTAGCCCGGGAGCGGCTCCGCCGAAGCCCCCCTGAAATCCCTGGAAGTATTTACGGAGTACCAGGACCCCGACCCTCTGGGGGGCGCGCATTGACTTGTGCGTAGCCCGGGAAGGGTGCTTAAGAGTGGGTCGGCGGGTCCGGCTGGTGGGCCAGGTTTGTGGAGGTCTCCAAGAACCCCCAAGACGGTCGCGTTACCCAGGAGAGGCGCACTCTCGGCCGGGGAAGCTCGGGTCGAAGCTCCCCTCACTGGACAAAGAGTCAACTTTCTGACTTTGTGGGGGTCAAATGGGAACATTTTTTACACAGTGGGGTGACGGACGGGCACACTTGTGACGTTTGGGGCCCACGGATAGTCTCCGTGGGCCCACCACGTTACCCAGGAATGAGGCCTCCATCCTGGGTAGTTATTTCTGGATGCCCCTCCCCTCCATGTCTCCGTGGGCCCACCACGTTACCCAGGAATGAGGCCTCCATCCTGGGTAGTTATTTCTGGATCCCCCCCCCCTCGACACGGAAACAGTGCAAAATCTGTCAAAATTCACATTGTGGATGTTACCCAAAGATGGGGTTACTTCTGAAGCTGGAGTACCAGGGGCTGGAGTACCAGGGGCACGAATAACCAAAGTTAAAGTTTTTCGACGCATAAAGGCACGCTTTCCCTTACAAAGCGAGTCCTTTGTATGTTTTACAAACTCATATCGACAGGATTTCAATAAACCAGTTTACAAGAGCACGAGATTCCCAAAACAAACAGAGCGGTTGATACCCAGAGAGTTGTTGCCCGACCCCGGGGGCCTCAGGGCGGATACGCTGCACGAGTCGCAGACGTTTGGGGCCCGCGGAGGTCTGCGAGGGCCTCCCGGCCCACCACGGTTACCCAGGAATGAGGCCTCCATCCTGGGCAAGCTGGATTGTGCATAAATAATAATAAATGGAGTACCAGAGAGAGAAAAAAAAAGAAAGAGGAGCCCCAAAAACCCAGGGTGATTTAAAGCAATTTTTATTGAAACAAATCTCCCGGAGGGCAGGTGATGGGGCGGAGGCTGACCACCAGCCTCTTGTGTCCAAAGGCTCTCTTTGTCGGCGGCTGCGGCTGCTGCTGCTGCTGCTGGTGGTGGTGGTGGTGAGGAGGAGGAGGAGGAGGAGGAGAGGGCGGCTCCTCAGAGCTGAGTTCCACGGAGACTGCAGGGGGTCTCCTGTGGGCGGAGGCGGATGCGGTGGAGGCCTCCTCAAAATGACGGCGTATCTGCCTGGACTGCGCCACGCTGAGGTTTAGGGCGTAAAACCTGTCCGCCGTGGCGGTGTTGTGGCACATGAATGTTGCCATCCTGCCTCTGACCTCCGGTGAATGCACGTTTTTGGCCTGGAGAGAGTGGAGGAGAAAGAGAGAGAGAGAGAGAGAGAGGCAGGCGGGCCGTCAGTCAGTCAGTCAGTCAGACAGACAGAGAAAGGTCGCTACTAGCGGCAAAAGTGGTGCAGCAAAGCAACCGCTGTGATGACACACGCACACAAAAAAAAATGCGACTCACGTGTGCAGAGACGGCGGTCCTGAGGTCGGTGAAGGTGGGCTTCCCCGGCAAGCCCATCTCAGCCCAGGCGCCCTGCATGTATCGAACGAGGTTCTTTGCCGGCCCCTTCCCAGCCGCGAGGAAGACGAGGCCGCACGTGGGCTGGCAGTGCGCGCGCAGCTCCAGCAACGTCTCCAGCCACTCGTATTCTTCGGGCCGGAGAAAGATCTGGGCCGCCCCAAAGTCCCTACAGGTCTTGTGGTTGCTGACAGAGACCACAAAGCCCTCGGAGGACTGGCTGGTGGTCCTCGCGGCCTCCACCTCCTCCACAGTCATGTTGGTCAGGACCCCGGGGCGGTGGCCGTAGATGCTGGCCAGGAACGCAGAGAGGTATCCGTAGAACCTGTATCTCGGCGCTTGTGACCCGTCCTTCTTCATCTCATCTGTGGGAGAGAGAGAGAGAGAGAAAAAGAGGACAAAAAAAAAAAAAAAAATGAGAAAAGTTTGCCCCGGTGATGCAACGCAAAAACAAAAAGCACAGGCGGGCGGGCGGGCGGGCGGCCGCGCCGACCCTGTGTCCGAGGGCTTGCCCCCCATATCCGCACACCCCTACCTACCTACCTACCCACCCAGCAGTTGGGGGATCTTGGCCTTGGCCAGGTCCCGGCACTTCTTCAGGCTGTCGCGGGACACGACCCTGACCATTTGTCTGCCTTCACTCGCATTTGGTGCAGCACCACCTTTTTTGTGAGGTTGGCCAGGGCCGCTTTGACAGCCCTGACGGCACCGGTCAGCTGGGCCTGGGACAGTCGGCACAGGGGAGGAGGGGTCTCCTTCACATATTGGAGGAACTGGTGCACGTTCCTCAGATAGATGTTTGCGGTTGTCACGGTCTTGCCCACGGTCAGCAGGTGTCTGGACCACCTGGAAAAGAAAGGGGGAGAGAGAGAGAGAGAGAGTGGTGAGAGACTTTGTCAGGGATCCACGGGCCTGCCGCCGCGGCGTTAATGATCAGGAAAAGCCCGGTTTGCGACACACTTACCTTCTGATCGGGGCCCCGTCGTCCAAAACGACCAGCGGTGGAGGTCCTGTTTTCCCGTGGCCATGAAAAAGACAAAAGACTTCACCCGGCTGACCTTTGAGTAGGCGTTTTCCAGCTGCTTGGCAGAAGGGCAGATTCCCTCGTGGTAGTGCTGGTAATCCTCCAGGTATCGTTCTGTGAATGGAACTGGAGTTTAGCCAG
Source organism: Macquaria ambigua (assembly GCA_008360985.2). NCBI lineage: Eukaryota > Metazoa > Chordata > Actinopteri > Centrarchiformes > Percichthyidae > Macquaria > Macquaria ambigua. The sequence goes on along the minus strand of VMKM01004482.1, from coordinate 9,261 downwards.
GAAAGGAACGCTCTCGGCTGGGTCCTGCCCCGGTGAGTTTGACCACGAAAGAGGGTGAGCTATGGCCCCGTGTCCGCACGCTCTCTCGGCTGGGTCCCGCCCCGGTGAGTTTGACCCCGAAAGATGGTGAGCTATATGTCCGCACGCACGCACTCTCGGCTGGGTCCCGCCCCGGTGAGTTTGACCCCGAAAGATGGTAAAGCTATGCCCATATCCGCACGCTGTCGGCTGGGGTGAACTATGCCCATATCCGCACGCTCTGTGAGCAACATTTAGTGGGAAAATTAGAAGCCGACTTACCGATGGATTCGGGAAAAGTCAGATGGCGCGGGCCCGTCATTCTCCCACTGCTTTGGAGGAGCCTGGTCAGCGATGGCGCGCTGGACTCGGCCGATCCATCTCCATCCACCCCAGCCGCGGCTCGTGGCGGCTCTGTGAGCGTGCTCCGGCCGGTTGTTCTGCGTAACGCTTTGGCGAGTCTCTTGCATCTTTCCCGGAGCTCGGCCAGCTCCTGCTGCTGCTGCTGCTGCTGCTGCTGCTCCTCCACCACCGCCTGGCCAGCCTCGCCCTCGAGGTCCAAGCCGGAGACCATGGCGGGTGAGGGGTTTGTGGCTCGAAGAGCAGCCAGGAGGCTGATGGTTTTACTTCTCCTCACCGTGTTGAAGTGAACCGCCACCTCGTCTTTGCTGAGCTCCGGGTGGCTATCGCCTAGGTGCCTGTCCAGTCTCGTGCTCCGGTACGCACACCCCGAGACCGGGCAGGCCGAGTCCCTGATGTTGACTCGCAGGGCGGCGTGGTTGAGGAGAATCCTTCTCTCGGCCTTGTTCGCCACATGGTGCCTCCGTCTGAGGTGGCTGTACAGAGCCGCAAAAAGCCTGAAGCAGAGGGGGCAGTTGGATGACTTCTTGGGAAGCGTCATTGCTTTGAGAGGAGAAAGAGGGGTTTGATGGAAGAAGGGGGCGCAAAAGAAAAAGACAGCCCCAGCGGTGCGCGGCACGCGGTTTAAATGTTGGGGGAGTGGACTCTGACGGCTGGGTTAGACCAATGGGGAACAACCCTTCCAAACGGGGTCTGCCGGATGAGAACAATTCTGCCACGGGCTTTTGCCGCAGGGGAACATCCCTGACGCGGCGGATGACGGCCGGGAACAATGGGTGACGTTTGGGGCAGAGCCCCATTCAAATGCGTGCCAAGTGGCAGCCCGCAGCCTAAGGCGCGCAAGGGAAGTCGGCAAAAATAAAGCCAGCTGTTTGTTGCCCTGGTATCGAGCCCCCGGCACGGGGTACCAGGGGCACGACGTAAAAAAGCCAAAGTGTTTTTGATGCAGGGATAAAGGTCAAACTGTTGGAGGTCTGCGAGGGCCCCGGGGCCACAGCGTTACCCAGGAGAGGTGCGCTCCTGGCCGGGGAGGCTCCGCCGAAGCTCCCCTGACAGAAGGGAAAAAGAAAAGAAAAGAAAAGAAAGAAAAAAAAAAAACACAAGTCCAAAAATTCAAACTGTGAATACCAGGACCGTGTGTAAAAAGGTGTACCAGGACTACCAAGTGCTAAAAAGTTAAAGTTGTTTGATGCATAAATACATTCTTTCCCTTACAAAGTACGTTCCTATTGGTTTTACAAACTTATGCCGCCACGATTACTGAAAGCCGTTTTTTCAGAACGAGACCCCCCTGACCGATTGGCAAGCGTGACCCTCCATCGGAGGGCCTCCGCCGGCCGGCCCTGTGCCGGTGTTTGGGCGGTCGGTTCCTCCGGCCTGCGGGTCCGTCTCTGTGGCAGGGGGGCAGAACGCGGAGGGGCGTCCCGAGCGTGACCCGCCATCGGAGGGCCTCCGCCAGCCGACCTCGCGCCGGTGTTTGGGCGGGCGGTTCCTCCGGCCTGCGGGTTCGCCTCTACGGCAGTAGAGGTGTGCAGCCCACGTGGGTGTCCAAGCCACCTTTTCTCAGCGTTCCTCCCCTGGCCCGACCCATTGGTAGCGAGACCGAGACGTCCCGTCTGTCCCAGTTGTCCTACAACGGAGCCCGTCGCCTCCGGCAAGCATGATGTTTCTCAAACTCTAAGGGGCCTGAACCCCCCCCCACCTTTTTCCTCGCCTCGCCCCCGCCGTCGATCCCAACGGCGGGGCCAACACCCCCAGCGCACAGTCGGGCGGGCGGCCGCGCCGACCCCGTGTCCGAGGGGCTACCCCAGCGCACAGTCGGGCGGGCGGCCGCGCCGACCCCGTGTCCGAGGGCTACCCCCAGCGCCCAGTCGGGCGGGCGGCCGCGCCGACTCTGTGCCTGTACCGGGTTTTTGATCCTCATTAAAATCAGTTACGGTTCCTTTGATCGCTCAAACCAGTTACTTTGGATGACTGTGGCAATTCTAGAGCTAATACATGCCAACGAGCGCTGACCTCCGGGGATGCGTGCATTTATCAGACCCAAAACCCCCACGCGGGGTGCCTCTCGGGGCGCCCCCCCAAGACGCTTTGGTGACTCTGGATGACCTCGAGCCGATCCGCTGGCCCCTCGTGGCGGCGACGTCTCTTTCCTTTGGTCGCTCAAACCAGTTACTTTGGATAACTGTGTTGCAATTCTAGAGCTAATACATGCCAACGAGCGCTGACCTCCGGGGATGCGTGCATTTAACAGACCCAAAACCCCCACGCGGGGTGCCTCTCGGGGCGCCCCCCCAGGACGCTTTGGTGACTCTGGATGACCTCGAGCCGATCCGCTGGCCCCTCGTGGCGGCGACGTCTCTTTCCTTTGGTCGCTCAAACCAGTTACTTTGGATAACTGTGTTGCAATTCTAGAGCTAATACATGCCAACGAGCGCTGACCTCCGGGGATGCGTGCATTTATCAGACCCAAAACCCCAACGCGGGGTGCCTCTCGGGGCGCCCCCCCAGGAGGCTGCTTTGGTGACTCTGGATGACCTCGAGCTGGCCCCCTTCGTGGCGGCGACGTCTCTTTCCGAATGGTCTGCCCTATGAACTTTCCGATGGTACTGGTGACGGGGGGGAATCTCGGGGTTCGATTCCGGAGAAGGGGGGAGCCTGAGGAAAAATGGCTATCCACATCCAAGGAAGGCAAGCAAGCAGGCAGGAGTGCGCGCAAAACTTTACCCACTCTCCCGACTAGGGAGCTTGAGGGGAAAAATGGCTATCACATCCAAGGAAGGTGCAAAAATGACCCACTCCTCCCGACTAGGGAGCCTGAGAAATAGCTATCACATCCAAGGAAGGCTCGGTTGAGGTAGTGACAAGCTTTTGTCGGGTGGGCAGGCAGGCAGGCAGCCTGGCCCGCGCAGCCCGCCTGACTCTCCCCGCGGCTCCGGGCAGAGTACCAGGGGCACGAGAAACAGATGGAGGAAAAACAAAAGAGACGGCGACAGGGCGGGGGGAAAAAAACCCGAGTAGCCCGGGAGCGGCTCCGCCGAAGCCCCCATGAAATCCCTGGAAGTATTTACGGAGTACCAGGACCACGACCCTCTGGGGGGGCGCGCATTGACTTGTGCGTAGCCCGGGAAGGGTGCTTAAGAGTGGGTAGGCGGGTCCGGCTGGTGGGCCAGGTTTGTGGAGGTCTCCAAGAACCCCCAAGACGGTCGCGTTACCCAGGAGAGGCGCACTCTCGGCCGGGGAAGCTCGGGTCGAAGCTCCCCTCACTTGACAAAGAGTCAACTTTCTGACTTTGTGGGGGTCAAATGGAACATTTTTTACACAGTGGGGTGACGGACGGACGGGCACACTTGTGACGTTTGGGGCCCACGGATAGTCTCCGTGGGCCCACCACGTTACCCAGGAATGAGGCCTCCATCCTGGGTAGTTATTTCTGGTTCCCCCTCCCCTCCATGTCTCCGTGGGCCCACCACGTTACCCAGGAATGAGGCCTCCATCCTGGGTAGTTATTTCTGGATCCCCCCCCCCTCGACACGGAAACAGTGCAAATTCTGTCAAAATTCACATTGTGGATGTTACCCAAAGATGGGGTTACTTCTGAAGCTGGAGTACCAGGGGCTGGAGTACCAGGGGCACGAATAACCAAAGTTAAAGTTTTACGACGCATAAAGGCACGCTTTCCCTTACAAAGCGAGTCCTTTGTATGTTTTACAAACTCGTATCGACAGGATTTCAATAAACCAGTTTACAAGAGCACGAGATTCCCAAAACAAACAGAGCGGTTGATACCCAGAGAGTTGTTGCCCGACCCCGGGGGCCTCAGGGCGGATACGCTGCACGAGTCGCAGACGTTTGGGGCCAGCGGAGGTCTGCGAGGGCCTCCCGGCCCACCACGGTTACCCAGGAATGAGGCCTCCATCCTGGGCAAGCTGGATTGTGCATAAATAATAATAAATGGAGTACCAGAGAGAGAAAAAAAAAAGAAAGAGGAGCCCCAAAAACCCAGGGTGATTTAAAGCAAATTTTATTGAAACAAATCTCCCGGAGGGCAGGTGATGGGGCGGAGGCTGACCACCAGCCTCTTGTGTCCAAAGGCTCTCTTTGTCGGCGGCTGCGGCTGCTGGTGGTGGTGGTGGTGGTGAGGAGGAGGAGGAGGAGAGGGCGGCTCCTCAGAGCTGAGTCCCACGGAGACTGCAGGGGGTCTCCTGTGGGCGGAGGCGGATGCGGTGGAGGCCTCCTCAAAATGACGGCGTATCTGCCTGGACTGCGCCACCCTGAGGTTTAGGGCGTAAAACCTGTCCGCCGTGGCGGTGTTGTGGCACATGAATGTTGCCATCCTGCCTCTGACCTCCGGTGAATGCACGTTTTGGCCTGGAGAGAGTGGAGGAGAAAGAGAGAGAGAGAGAGAGGCAGGCAGGCCGTCAGTCAGTCAGTCAGACAGACAGAGAAAGGTCGCTACTAGCGGCAAAAGTGGTGCAGCAAAGCAACCGCTGTGATGACACACACACAAATGCGACTCACGTGTGCAGAGACGGCGGTCCTGAGGTCGGTGAAGGTGGGCTTCCCCGGCAAGCCCATCTCCGCCCAGGCGCCCTGCATGTATCGAACTAGGTTCTTTGCCGGCCCCTTCCCAGCCGCGAGGAAGACGAGGCCGCACGTGGGCTGGCAGTGCGCGCGCAGCTCCAGCCACGTCTCCAGCCACTCGTATTCTTCGGGCCGGAGAAAGATCTGGGCCGCCCCAAAGTCCCCACAGGTCTTGTGGTTGCTGACAGAGACCACAAAGCCCTCGGAGGACTGGCTGGTGGTCCTGGCGGCCTCCACCTCCTCCACGGTCATGTTGGTCAGGACCCCGGGGCGGTGGCCGTAGATGCTGGCCAGGAACGCAGAGAGGTATCCGTAGAACCTGTATCTCAGCGCTTGTGACCCGTCCTTCTTCATCTCATCTGTGGGAGAGAGAGAGAGAGAAAAAGAGGACAAAAAAAAAAAAAAAAATGAGAAAAGTTTGCCCCGGTGATGCAACGCAAAAGCAAAAAGCACAGTCGGGCGGGCGGGCGGCCGCGCCGACCCTGTGTCCGAGGGCTTGCCCCCCCCATATCCGCACACCCCTACCTACCTACCTACCCACCCAGCAGCTGGGGGATCTTGGCCTTGGCCAGGTCCCGGCACTTCTTCAGGCTGTCGCGGGACACGACCCTGACCATTTTGTCTGCCTTCACTCGCATTTGGTGCAGCACCACCTTTTTTGTGAGGTTGGCCAGGGCAGCTTTGACAGCCCTGACGGCACCGGTCAGCTGGGCCTGGGACAGGCGGCACAGGGGAGGAGGGGTCTCCTTCACATATTGGAGGAACTGGTGCACGTTCCTCAGATAGATGTTTGCGGTTGTCACGGTCTTGCCCACGGTCAGCAGGTGTCTGGACCACCTGGAAAAGAAAAGGGGAGAGAGAGAGGGAGAGAGTGGTGAGAGACTTTGTCAGGGATCCACGGGCCTGCCGCCGCGGCGTTAATGATCAGGAAAAGCCCGGTTTGCGACACACTTACCTTCTGATCTGGGCCCCGTCGTCCAAAATCGACCAGCGGTGGAGGTCCTGTTTTCCCGTGGCCATGAAAAAGACAAAAGACTTCACCCGGCTGACCTTTGAGTAGGCGTTTTCCAGCTGCTTGGCAGAGGGGCAGATTCCCTCGTGGTAGTGCTGGTAATCCTCCAGGTATCGTTCTGTGAATGGAACTGGAGTTTAGCCAGGAAAGGCACGCTCTCGGCTGGGTCCCGCCCCGGTGAGTTTGACCACGAAATAGGGTGAGCTATGGCCCCGTGTCCGCACGCTCTCTCGGCTGGGTCCCGCCCCGGTGAGTTTGACCCCGAAAGATGGTGAGCTATATGTCCGCACGCACGCACTCTCGGCTGGGTCCCGCCCCGGTGAGTTTGACCCCGAAAGATGGTAAAGCTATGCCCATATCCGCACGCTGTAGGCTGGGGTGAACTATGCCCATATCCGCACGCTCTGTGAGCAACATTTAGTGGGAAAATTAGAAGCCGACTTACCGATGGATTCGGGAAAAGTCAGATGGCGCGGGCCCGTCATTCTCCAACTGCTTTGGAGGAGCCTGGTCAGCGATGGCGCGCTGGACTCGGCCGATCCATCTCCATCCACCCCAGCCGCGGCTCGTGGCGGCTCTGTGAGCGTGCTCCGGCCGGTTGTTCTGCGTAACGCTTTGGCGAGTCTCTTGCATCTTTCCCGGAGCGCGGCCAGCTCCTGCTGCTGCTGCTGCTGCTGCTGCTGCTGCTGCTGCTCCACCACCGCCTGGCCAGCCTCGCCCTCGAGGTCCAAGCCGGAGACCATGGCGGGTGAGGGGTTTGTGGCTCGAAGAGCAGCCAGGAGGCTGATGGTTTTACTTCTCCTCACCGTGTTGAAGTGAACCGCCACCTCGTCTTTGCTGAGCTCTGGGTGGCTATCGCCTAGGTGCCTGTCCAGTCTCGTGCTCCGGTACGCACACCCCGAGACCGGGCAGGCCGAGTCCCTGATGTTGACTCGCAGGGCGGCGTGGTTGAGGAGAATCCTTCTCTCGGCCTTGTTCGCCACATGGTGCCTCCGCCTGAGGTGGCTGTACAGAGCCGCAAAAAGCCTGAAGCAGAGGGGGCAGTTGGATGACTTCTTGGGAAGCGTCATTGCTTTGAGAGGAGAAAGAGGGGTTTGATGGAAAAGAAGGGGGCGCAAAAGAAAAAGACAGCCCCAGCGGTGCGCGGCACGCGGTTTAAATGTTGGGGAGTGGACTCTGACGGCTGGGTTAGACCAATGGGGAACAACCCTTCCAAACGGGGTCTGCCGGATGAGAACAATTCTGCCACGGGCTTTTGCCGCAGGGGAACATCCCTGACGCGGCGGATGACGGCCGGGAACAATGGGTGACGTTTGGGGCAGAGCCCCCATTCAAATGCGTGCCACGTGGCAGCCCGCAGCCTAAGGCGCGCAAGGGAAGTCGGCAAAAATAAAGCCAGCTGTTTGTTGCCCTGGTATCGAGCCCCCGGCACGGGGTACCAGGGGCACGACGTAAAAAAGCCAAAGTGCTTTTGATGCAGGGATAAAGGTCAAACTGTTGGAGGTCTGCGAGGGCCCCGGGGCCACCGCGTTACCCAGGAGAGGTGCGCTCCTGGCCGGGGAGGCTCCGCCGAAGCTCCCCGGACAGAAGGGAAAAAGAAAAGAAAAGAAAAGAAAGAAAAAAAAAACACAAGTCCAAAAATTCAAACTGTGAATACCAGGACCGTGTGTAAAAAGGTGTACCAGGACTACCAAGTGCTAAAAAAGTTAAAGTTGTTTGATGCATAAATACATTCTTCCCCTTACAAAGTACGTTCCTATTGGTTTTACAAACTTATGCCGCCACGATTACTGAAAGCCGTTTTTTCAGAACGAGACCCCCCTGACCGATTGGCAAGCGTGACCCGCCATCGGAGGGCCTCCTCCGGCCGGCCCTGTGCCGGTGTTTGGGCGGTCGGTTCCTCCGGCCTGCGGGTCCGTCTCTGTGGCAGGGGGGCAGAACGCGGAGGGGCGTCCCGAGCGTGACCCGCCATCGGAGGGCCTCCGCCAGCCGACCTCGCGCCTGTGTTTGGGCGGGCGGTTCCTCCGGCCTGCGGGTTCGCCTCTACGGCAGTAGAGGTGTGCAGCCCACGTGGGTGTCCAAGCCACCTTTTCTCCGCGTTCCTCCCCTGGCCCGACCCATTGGTAGCGAGACCGAGACGTCCCGTCTGTCCCTGTTGTCCTACAACGGAGCCCGTCGCCTCCGGCAAGCATGATGTTTCTCAAACTCTAAGGGGCCTGAACCCCCCCACCTTTGTTTCTCGGCCAAGTTTCATCCTAATCAAGGGCTAATTTCAGCACATTGAAGCCGGATGGCGGCCGCTGCCGGACTTCTCCCGTAAGTCCGAGGGGCTACCCCAGCGCACAGTCGGGCGGGCGGCCGCGCCGACCCCGTGTCCGAGGGCTACCCCCAGCGCACAGTCGGGCGGGCGGCCGCGCCGACCCCGTGTCCGAGGGGCTACCCCCCAGCGCACAGTCGGGCGGGCGGCCGCGCCGACCCCGTGTCCGAGGGGCTACCCCCCAGCGCACAGTCGGGCGGGCGGCCGCGCCGACTCTGTGCCTGTACCTGGTTTTTGATCCTCATTAAAATCAGTTACGGTTCCTTTGATAGCTCAAACCAGTTACTTTGGATGACTGTGGCAATTCTAGAGCTAATACATGCCAACGAGCGCTGACCTCCGGGGATGCGTGCATTTATCAGACCCAAAACCCCAACGCGGGGTGCCTCTCGGGGCGCCCCCCCAGGACGCTTTGGTGACTCTGGATGACCTCGAGCCGATCCGCTGGCCCCTCGTGGCGGCGACGTCTCTTTCCTTTGGTCGCTCAAACCAGTTGCTTTGGATAACTGTGTTGCAATTCTAGAGCTAATACATGCCAACGAGCGCTGACCTCCGGGGATGCGTGCATTTATCAGACCCAAAACCCCCACGCGGGGTGCCTCTCGGGGCGCCCCCCCAGGACGCTTTGGTGACTCTGGATGACCTCGAGCCGATCCGCTGGCCCCTCGTGGCGGCGACGTCTCTTTCCGAATGGTCTGCCCTATGAACTTTCCGATGGTACTGGTGACGGGGGGGAATCTCAGGGTTCGATTCAGGAGAAGGGGGGAGCCTGAGGAAAAATGGCTATCCACATCCAAGGAAGGCAAGCAAGCAGGCAGGTGTGCGCGCAAAACTTTACCCACTCTCCCGACTAGGGAGCTTGAGGGGAAAAATGGCTATCACATCCAAGGAAGGTGCAAAAATGACCCACTCCTCCCGACTAGGGAGCCTGAGAAATAGCTATCACATCCAAGGAAGGCTCGGTTGAGGT
>VMKM01004481.1:0-16368 GCA_008360985.2 Macquaria ambigua | reverse complement strand
AGTATTTTTACAGTGTGATATTAGTACTTTTACTGTAGTAACAGTATTTTTACAGTGTGGTATTAGTACTTTTACTGCAGCAACAGAGTATTTTTACAGTGTGATATTAGTACTTTTACTGTAGTAAGAGAGTATTTTTACAGTGTGGTATTAGTACTTTTACTGCAGCAACAGAGTATTTTTACAGTGTGGTATTAGTACTTTTACTGCAGCAACAGAGTATTTTTACAGTGTGGTATTAGTACTTTTACTGTAGTAAAGAGTCAGAGTACTTCCTCCTCCTCTGTGAGTAAATGTCCGCTTTAAGAAAAACCCTGTAATTTATTGATTAACGTTAATGGGAGAGAGACTCACTGTCTCTTTAAATATTTAACCCTTGCTCCTCCACCCCTCACCCAGTGTGTGTGTGTGTGTGTGTGTGTGTGTGTGTGTGTGTCTCGCATGATGGCCGCCGCTCAGGACTCTCCTCTCTACCTGGGCTTCGACTTCAGCACGCAGCAGGTAAAACTCTCTTTATTTAATCCAGCCGTTTGACTGGGTGACGTGGTTTACGCACGCGGCTGCGTGCAGGCAGAGTTATTAGCGGGTTATCGCGCAGATGCGGAAGAAGCGGGTGGCGGAACGCGTTCGCTGGTGAACTCTGCTGTACGCTGACCACCTGACGGACTCTGGACCTGAACAGTCTGAATACACAGCTGTACAGGTGATATACAGCTGAAATACAGGTGAAAGGTGCTTCAGGTGAAGGAACCTGAACACATCACAGCTCTGAAAGCAACACTCTCCCTTTACGCTACAAGAAGTACTCACATCTTTTACTCGTTTAGTTTTTGTACAGAAAAATACTCAGTAGAGTAGCCTACATTATGTACTCAGGTACAGTTTTGAGGTACTTGTACTTTACTCAGCACTTCTACTCCACTACGTTTGTCTGACAGCTGCAGTTACGAGGTACTTTATGAACTGAGGTGGAAGAAGTACTCAGATCCTTTACTTAAGTAGAAATACCACAGTCCAAAAATACTCCACTGCAAGTAAAAGTCCTGATTTCAAAATGTTACTTAAGTAAAAGTACAGAAGTATTATCAGCAAAATGTACTTAAAATATCAAAAGTAAAAGTACTCCTTATGCAGAATGGGTCCTTTTATTATAGAATATTATATTATTCTGTTTTTATCACGTAAGAGCATTTTCTTAGATACTTTGTGTACTACTGCGTTGGTAGATTAGTATTATAGTACTGCATTACATCATATAAGCATATCATCTAAAAAGTATAAATGTGAAATAAATGTAGTGCAGTAAAAAGTACAATATTTCCTTCTGAGATGTAGCGGAGTAGAAGTAGAATGTACCTCAAAATTGTACTTAAGTACATTACTTGAGTAAATGTACTTAGTTACTTTCCACCTCTGGAGATTTTACATATCATATATGATTTAGTTAAAATCAGCTCCTCCTTTTCTAAATACAGTAAAATCCTACAACACCTGAATGCATCAGTAATAACAATCCCATTTTATAATATCTAACGATAATGATACTGCTAATACTGCTGATACTTTAACTATATGAAGCTGATACTCCTTGTGTACTTCTGCTTCTGATACTGCATGAAGCTGATACTCCTTGTGTACTTTTATTTCTGATACTGCATGAAGCTGATACTCCTTGTGTACTTTTACTTCTGATACTGCACGAAGCTGAAGGTGGTGGCGATCGATGGAAACCTGAATGTGGTTCACCAGAACAATGTGCAGTTTGACTCCGAGCTACCTGAGTTCAGGTAACACACATAGTATGACATCATAGGTAGTAGTAGTAGTAGTAGTAGTAGTAGAGACAATAACAGCTGTATGTGTCAGTTATATTTGGAAGTAATATTGTAGATCTTTTCTTTACTATTTAATATCTTGGACACATTCAGAAGCCTTCAAATGTATCTGCGGGTGTCGTAGGTGACAGTGGAGCTTTTATTTTGTAAAGACTGTTCGGTTGTTCAGGTGTTTTATTTTGAAACTGAGTAGCAGCTCAGTTGTGATTTGGTGGTTTTGGTTGTTCTCTCCGTGTCCAGGACTCAGGGAGGAGTTCATATCCACGCTGACAGACTGACGGTCACCTCACCTGTACTGATGTGGGTGAAGGTGGGACACACACACACACACACCTTCACACACTCACACACACACACACACACACACTCACACACTCACACACACACACACACACAGTCATGATGTTTCCCCTCTGCTCTCACTGCAGAGGGGAAACATCTGACCTTTGACCTCTGAAAAATCACATTTCCCAGGTCTGTGTTTGTGTCCTCGGGCTGCAGTGTGATTGGTTGCTGTGTCTTTGTGTCTGTCATCAGGCTCTGGACCTGCTATTGGACAAGATGAAGAGGGCGGGGCTTGACTTCTCCCGTGTGAGAGCGTTGTCAGGCAGCGGCCAGGTGAGACAGGAATCAGATGTTGATCCTGGCTTCAGACACCAGAGCATCAGTGAGGTCCAGCACTGGTGTTGGGGGATCAGGTCTGGCTCCTAGTCCAGGTCCAGTTCATCCCAATGGTGTTGGATGGGGTTCAGGTCAGGGCTCTGTCAGTCAAGTTGTTCCTCACTAAACTGGAGCTGCTTTGTGTCGTGTTGACACAGAGCTGGAAGAACTCAAATATACTGGGGCAGAACCCAAACCAAAAGTACTCAAGGGTGTCCACATACTTTTGGCCATATAGAATACTTGATATCATACCTTCATCTGTTCGTACAAACTGAATCATGTTTGTGTTTTTAGTAGGATGGTGTAAAAATGTGTTGACAGATTTCACTAAAATTGAAAGAAAAGTCAGTGGAGTTTGGTGGAAAGATGCCTGTTTCTAAAACACAGCGTCTTTGGGTAGTTTTTGTATTTTCTCATGAACTTCTGCTCTGACCTGAATGGGTCTTTCTCTCTCAGCAACATGGCAGTGTGTATTGGAGAAGAGGAGCGTCTGAGACTCTGAAACAGCTCGACCCAGACCAGAACCTGCACCAGCTGCTGCAGGTCTGTGCGTCCACAGTAAAATGTTGTAAGTGTGGTGATATGGGATGTGTACAGTGTATTCATGTATACTTCTGTGTTAACAGGGCAGCTTCTCAGTGTCAGACTGTCCCGTGTGGATGGACTCGAGCAGCAGTCAGCATTGTCAGGACCTGCAGGCAGCAGCAGGAGGCGCTCTGAGACTGGCAGAGATCACCGGATCCAGAGCCTACGAGGTCACGCTGTCCACCTGTCTGTCTGTCTGTCACTCAGCTGACTCTGGCTCTCTGTTTAACTAAGAGCTCTGGTTTGGACACATGGACTCCAGAGGGTTAAAATAAATCACAAATAATCTACAGTCCTGCCAATCACCTTTACACCTCACAGACAGACAGTCAGAGCTGTTTCACCACAATTAGGTTTGATGTTTTTTCCAGCTGTGAGCAGCTCCTCCATTTCTTATGTGCATTGCATTGTGGGACTAAAGTGTTCATCAACAGCACACTCAAAAACCGCATGTTTTTTAGTGTGAATACTGTCTGAATATACTTTATTTTGTTTACTACAGACTCAAAAGTTAGTTAGTTTGTAGTTTGGATTTGGGACTCAGACATGAATTAAAGTAAAGGATGGACTTTAATGGACTTTGGACACATTTAATAGGTCTTTTCTCATTAAAAACCATTAATAATCCTGTAAACCTGCACAAAAGCAGCACACATTCCTTCATCACTCCTGACTGTTCAAAAGATGGATGTGTTTGTCTGCAGCGCTTCACAGGAAACCAGATCGCCAAACTGCGACTGACCCGAGCCGAAGAGTACCAGGAGGCTGAGGTCACCGTTTATTATCATATTAATACACACTGAAGAGTGTTTGTTAGTTCCCAAACTGATGGGTGTGTGTGTGTGTGTGTTTTCAGAGGATCTCATTGGTCAGCAGCTTCGCAGCCTCTCTCTTCCTCGGTGATTACGCCGCCATCGACTACAGTGACGGTACAGTTTACATTCGTTCACGTGTTTATTGATCCGTCCGTTCAGCTTTTATTCATCTTTAGTCAAAGTGCAGAACGATGAATACAAATGAAATAGTATGAAAATCACAAAACTCAAAGAATCATCAGTCAGAGAAGGCAGTGGTTCCCAACCTGGGGGCTGGGACCCTTCAGAGGGGTCGCAGGATGTGTGAGCTTTCAGTCTTAATTAAAAACATGTTTCTGCTACACAAAGTTATGTTTTGGACTTTTCTCTAATCGCTCCTGTTTTCTAGAGAAATGCTGTAGTATTAGTAGTTTTACCCCTTAAGGCCTCTAAACTAGTGGTTCCCAACCTGGGGGTCAGGACCACCAGAGGGGTCCCAAGAACATTTTGAGGGATCCTTTCAAGCTCATTAAAATGGTCACGAGCCAAAATGATTGGGACGCACTGCTCTGAATACATTGATCCTTACTTCCTGTGTGGCAGAGAAACGTCTGCTGACTGATGAAATGGTTGATTGTTCAGGTTCAGGAATGAATCTGTTGGACATCAGGACCAGAAACTGGTCTGAGATCTGCCTGGAAGCCACTGCTCCTCATCTGGACCGACTGCTGGGAGCTCCACTCCCCTCCACATCTGTACTGGTGAGACTGGTCTATGCTGGTCTGGTTCAACTGTTTACGTGTGTTTGCTGCTGGTCGGTTACAGGGAAGTCTCTGTCGTTACAGGGTCCTGTCTCCTCCTACTTTGTGCGTCGCTGTGGTTTCTCAGAGAGCTGCAGAGTGGTGGCTTTCACTGGAGACAACCCAGGTAAAAGATACCCTATCATGTAATCAGGACCATAATCAGGACTTTAGAGATACTGAGTCTGACTCCTGCATGTCTGTAAAGGCCTCCTGTAGGCCGCTGTCTTTGGACATTATTTAGAGAAATGACATCCAGCTCACCGCAGCAGGTCGGAGCAAATAATCTGGAATCATATTTCAGTGTCTTCTCTGAACCACAGTCATCACTTTACTCATGTTTAATCTGCACAGAACTTATTTCTCACCTTTGAAAATCACAGAAAGCTGTTGGCTCATGTCGTTCTGTTTTCTGAACACAAGGTGGTGCTGTTGGGTCACAAGATTATGTTACCTGCTGTTTGACTGAACCATAGAGTGTGTGTGTCCACCCACAGCAGAGCAGCCTGCAGTGTGAACAGATAGGATGTGTTCATTATTATTAAAAATATTAAAAATGTTTTCTCTCCTTCTCAGCGTCTCTGGCAGGAATGAGGCTCCAGCAAGGAGACATCGCTGTGAGTTCACATGAAACCAGTCTGTCATTTAGCTAACATAGTTCTTTATGTCATCACGTCAGTGTGTGTGTGTGTGTGTGTGTGTGTGTGTTTGTGTGTGTGTCCAGGTGAGCTTGGGTACCAGTGATACAGTGTTTCTGTGGATCCAGCAGCCTCGCCCGGCGCTGGAGGGTCACGTCTTCTGTAACCCCGTCGACTGGCAGGCGTACATGGCTCTGTTGTGGTACGAACACACACACACACACACACACACACTGACCTCAGGTGAAAATAACAGCGCCCTCTGCAGGTGTGGAAGCTGCCAGCACTGCTGTCTGTGTGTTTACCTTAAGTTAAAGGTCATTTTCTGTCTCTCCGAGAGTCAGATGCTCTGTACGCTAAACATGCTACAGCCAGCAGCTGGTTAGCTTAGCTTAGCTTAGCATAAAGACTGGAAATGGGGAGGAAACAGCTAGCCTGACTCTGTCCAAAGGGAACAGAAACTCCTCTGAAGCTCCCTGACGAACACCTTAGATATCTGGTTTGTTTTTTCTCTGCTGGGAGCAGTTGCCAGGCAACCAGCAAAGACTACAGGAAGTGACTTACTCAACATTTCCCAAAATGTCAAACTGTTCCTGTAAAGGACATTTTGAAGGTTTACCAGAAGTCTGAAGTTCTGCCGTTGGTTGAAACAGCTGCACCTGAAGCCAGAATCCAGAATCAGATCAGAGCAGATCAGGACATCCGGCTCATTCTGACGGAGCTGTTGGTGCTGGTGTGTTTTAAATCCAGCAAAACACCAGAGAAGAAGAAACACGTGGGTCTAAGAAAGACAGAGGAGAGGTGTGTAGAAGAGACACTTAAACAGGTGTGTCGTAGATGAAGGGTGTAACCGGCCAGAGCCCCCCCGCCCCAAAATGTGATCAACAAATAAAATATAAAACGTGTGCGTGCGTGCGTGCGTGCGTGTGTGCGTGCGTGCGTGTGATCCACAGCTTTAAGAACGGATCTCTGACGAGGGAACGCATCAGGAACAAGTGTTCTGGAGGATCATGGGAACATTTTTCCGCCGCCTTGAGAGACACGCCGCTCGGAAACAGCGGAAACATGGGTGAAGCTTCCTTCCTTCCTTCCTTCTCCGTGTCTACCTTCATGTGTTTCCTTCTTTCTTCCTTCCTGTCTTCCTTTTTTCCTCCCTCCTTTCCTTCTACCTTCATTCCTTCTTTCCTGCCACCTGTCTTCCTCCCTTGCCTCCCTAACTCCTTCCTTCTTCCCTAATTTTTTCCTTCCCTTCTACCTTTATGTTTACTTCCTTTTTTCCTCCCTCCTTTCCTTATTCCTTCATTTGTTTCCTTCTTTCCTGCCACCTGTCTTCCTCCCTTGCTTCTCCTTCTCTCTCTCCTCCCTCTGATTGGTTGTTTGTTGTGTTTCCAGGCTTTTATTTTGACACCATGGAGATCACACCTCCTGCAGTAGGAGTGCACCTCTTTGACCCGGATGGTAATCAGGTGGGTGGAGAGACATTCAGATACTCAGAGAGAGAGAGATGGAGTCCTAATGTACCTGAATCACCTGTCCTGCTCCTGCAGGTGTCCTCGGTGAGTCCTCAGGTGGAGGTTCGGGCGCTGGTGGAGGGTCAGTTTCTGTCCAGGAGACTCCACGCTGAGAGGCTGGGATACTCCATCAGTAAGAGCACCACCTCTTTAAGCTGTTCCTCTGGTCTCCTCTCAGTCACTCTCTTCTTGATCTCTTGCTTTTTAACTATTTTCTGTTTGTTGAGTTTTATTTCTGATTTTGCTAGTTACAGATTTTATTTCTTTCTTGGTAAGTTTTCTTCATTCATGTTCCTTTCCTCCACCCTTCCTTCATTATTTACCGTATTCGCCTCCTTTTTTGTAGCTCGTTTGTTTTGGGTTTTACTCCGGGATGAGTTCAGTCACCATCAAAGATCTTCTCCTCCACACAAAGAGGAAGCTTCCTGTCTCACCTCTACGTCACTGTTTCAAATCACTTCAGACTTTCCAAACTTTATGATCTTTGTGCAAATGAAGTTTCTCGTGTCGCTGGTCACTCCCTCGTTGCTTGGAATCCCACAATGCCTTGTGAAGCGTTTAATGAGCCATTTTCACTCGCAGATGCAGGAAAATGCAGCGCTGTCAACAAAACACAGTAGAGTTCAGTAAAGAGAGGACCGGGTTCTGATCTATGCCCGGACAGGCCCGGATACCGATCCCGGGACATCTCTAGTTTGACTTATTTCTGCCTTTATTGTTTCGGTCATTGTTGTGTTTTGGAAAATGTCTTCAACACTGCGTCTCTTCAGAAACGGCTCATTTTGTCATTTCAGTTCTTTTGGGTTTTGGCTGAAGATTTGATAAAAAAAAAACATCAATTAATCAATTTCTGTCGTCTGGATTCACCCGGCTGTTGTTTCCAGTTCCAGGAACCAGAGTGTTGGCAACGGGAGGAGCTTCATCGAATAAAGAGATCCTGCAGGTCAGTCGTCCACCTCACCTGTCGGTCTCATTATCACTTGATCACATGACGGTGCTGTGAGTGTCTGTAATAATCCAGGTACAGGTACGTTCAGTTCTCAGCGAGGAGCTGGAAGTCTCGCTCTAATTAGTGGTTTTCTATTGAAATGTTGCTGTGAGGGCGAGTGAGGTTACAGTATCAGAGAGAGAGAGAGTGTGTAGTCATTTTGTTTATTAGAGGGACATGGAGATGGATAACACGCTGAGTTATTTTCAGCCCTTAAATCTGTAAAATGTCTTTAAATATGTGATTTTAAGGCTTTAAAGGTTTTATTGTTTGCATCCAGTACTGAGCATCTTAATACAACTTTTGGGACTTTTCCAAACATGAATTGGCCTAAACAGAAACTAATGGATAAGCACTCAGTATCAGATGTTATGTCAAAGATCTTCTAATCGAGCTATCGAAAACATTTCTTAAAACACCTTAATCATCCCTTAAACTGTGCACACGTCCTTTAATACAAACTGCTTGATTTGCTGATCTTGTGCAGACGGAGGAGAATCAGCAATATTTAGTACAGTTATTTATTTCATGCATATTTTACCTTAAACCTGTTGTGAAGACTTTTAGGAGGTTTTAAGGGATTCAGATCTTAATAAACTGATGTCGAGGTACACTGCTTACTAATTGCCCTGTAAAACTTCCGTCCGTTTACATATCAGCCTGAAATTTGGTGCTTTTGTGGACAAGAAGCGAGCGAACCAGAATCTGTGAAATGTTTAGTAAGGCGTATTGCAGCAGGACCACGGTGGAGTGTTACAGCCTGGAGGACGAGGAGCCGTGAACGGTGGTTCTGTGGTGTGAGAAGTTATTAAGCATTAAATATGTCAAATCTGCAGAAAGACGTTTGAACTAAAGACTCACAAAGCAACAAACAGATGTGCTGTAACATCCAGCTGCTGGGGGGAAACACAGGAATCACCTGCTTTAATTTTTGGATGTTGTTTTGTTTGCTTAATGACTTGATGAAGCCAGAGGCTGTAAATCTGTGATGTGGAGGAGATTTAGAGAGAAAGAGGAAATCCTTCTCATTCCTGTCTCTCAGGTTTTGTCTGATGTGTTTAACGCTCCGGTTTACACCATCGATCTGTCCAACTCCACCTGTCTGGGATCAGCCTACAGAGCTCTGCACGGTAACACACACACACACACACACACCTGCAGTGACTGAAATCAGACAACAACACTTGAGTAATCCAGAACAGCAGGTTATTCAATTAAAGTGAAATGTACATTATGCTTACTGTAGTTGGCATATGACATCCACCGGGAGTTTATCCCCCCCCCCAGTAAGACGGTATATACATATGAGTCTGAAATGGAAATATTCAAATCACCAACCTGAACTGGACTGAAGGACGGAGCCAAACTTTCTTTTACAATTAGCTTTTTGTTGAGTACTTTAGTTTAAATGTTCTCTACAAGATGGTTCAGAACTCAGTCGAATGTTAAGCGTGCTGGACCTGCAGCTGATTATTGTCTGTTCACAGTATATTTAAAGCCGCTGGACGCTCTTATCTCTCCACAGAAGCCATTAAAACCAGCCGCTTCGTTCGCTGAACGAGATAAACGGAGCGCCGTCCGTCTTCTCTGAGAGTTTCTTCTTCATCATCACCGCTCCGCTCCGCCTCTCTGCTGAGGGTTTTTAATCTCGGCGAGTCGGAGCGTGTAGCATGTCTTCATAAAACCAGAGACGAGTCATTATCGTGAGCAGCCGTCTGCGTTTGCTTTTAAGCCTTGTTTCAATATCTAAAGTCAATTGCGTGGGCTTGAAAAGACATAATGCAATCCTCCTGATGTTAATGTAATGAATGCTGATTCATTCAGGGGGGGGCATTCATCTTGCATTAGTGCTGCAATCCTTTCCTCAGTGTTACAGAAACCATGTTCAGTATGTTGAAGCACAGGAAGAGGAGAGCTTCTGTCACTCTGCTGATGGAAGAAGGACAGAGAAAAGACAAAATCCAGTTATAATGATCATATAATAAAATAAGAGCAATACATTCAAAAGCAAACACACTGACCAAGATCTTCCAGACCCTTCAAAATGAGGAGATTGGAAGTGAATTTGTGTGTACCATAAATGTGTGAACATCGTTTCAAGACAATCCATCTATCAAGAGTCCTGCAGGACTGAGTCCTAAAACCCTGAAGTGAGTTAGCATGTTAGCATGTTAGCTCTTCCTGTTCCCTCGTCTGGAAGTCACTGGGTTTCTGAATGGGTTTTTGGTTCCTGAAATAAGGTCTGTGGTTAACACAAGCGCTTTGTTCTACAACATAAAGTCCGTCAGTAAATACTCCACTGGTGAGTTTTGAAGCTTTTGCGTGTCTTAAAAAAGGCGGTTGCTAACAAGTGTCTAAATGAGACTACAGAGGTTGTCGGGGACATTAAACGTCATCACGCCGAACACAGAAACTCATCTACTCACTCGTCCACCTTTACAGCCTCGTTGGGTTTATACTGCAAACTGTTCTAACTCAAACTTTCCCAAAGGCTTTTGTAGAAGAGGTCAGCGCTGGAAGCTCAGTGGTGGAGACGCTGAAGTCATGTGACCGTGGTGTAGCTGGTTTATAGCCTAACGTTAGCTTTTCACTTCTGCAGATTGACTTTACGCTTCAAACATCATAAAGTGGTGTTCATGTGTGAAGATTATCTTGCTGAACAAAACTCTCTGCAGCTCTATTAAAGATAATAATTTACAACCTAATAACATTTCAGTCTGGATCAAACAGACAGAGCCATGCTGTGTGTGTGTGTGTGTGTGTGACCCTGGTGTTGGCTTAACGAGCTCTGGACTGTTCCACTAATTGACTCTGAACTGGACCTCTGATTGGTTAACGGCCTCTGAGACTAATTTGCGAAGGTGGAGCTGAGAGACTGAAGCTGCTGATTAGTTAATAGTCATGTTTTTTTAAGTAGTTATTGATTTTCTTCTTGTTATCCTCAATACAAAGCCACTGATTGGTTAACGAGCCTCTTTCCCAGGAGACACTTTCAGTTAAAGTACAGGTGTTACTAATAACATTAACTGTGGCTCTGTAAACCATGACAGTGTGACAGACAGTGAGCCAACATGAACAATGCCAGGACCCTGAAACTGAAGCAGCTAAATGGAATTCAGCCGTCTTTCATTTTATTCTTTACACCTGTGCAAATAATAAAGATGCACTAATTGGTTAATGGTGAAGGAAGGAACTGACCCTGGACCCAGAACCTAAACCTCTGATTGGTTAATGACACTCTAAGTAGCCATCTGATTGGTTAGCAATGCGGAAACCTAATTCTCTGATTGGTCGATGTGTGTCTTCAGGCCTGGTTGCAGAATCTGGAGTTTCCTTCTTTGATGTGGTGAAGAAAGCACCAGAACCACAACTGGTCGCCACCCCGCATCCTACAGCGCAGGAGGTACACACACACACACACACACACACACTGCTACTGTTCCTCAGCAGTGTAATTAACATTTATTAAATTAGTCACAATGTGTGTGTGTGTGTGTGTGTTTTACTAGATTATGGAGCTTCATATTTCCCCGCAGTATGTCCTCCCACACACACACACACACACACACACTGTCATGTTTTGGCATTTTGCTTGGCTCATCACTCGATAATTCTGCCTTCATTTAAAGCACCAACTCCTGGTGGTTTTTTTAATCGTTAAAATAATTCAAATGTTCGACATGAGACAAACATGAAAGCACGACTAACATTTACCAGAAGGGGAAGAAATCAGAGTAAACAGAAACACAGTCTGAAGTTGACAGGAATTATCGTGTGTATAAATATTTGTTGTTATGCTTCACAGAAGGCGTCTGAAATGTCAGCTGCTTCATCTGGTTAAACATTAAACGTGAAAACACTACGGCAACAACACCAATCTCACCACGAGGGCTGTTTAGAATCTGTTCTGGAGCTTTTGAGCGTATCACATGATCTTCTTCAGCAGATGGAGTTTGACACTGACTTCTCGTCCACGTCGGCTTAAAGCCGAGACCGAAAGTTCAATGTCAGTTTGAACATCTACAACTCCATCTACAACTACAACAACCGGGCGAACTCCATCTGCTGAGGAAGATCATGTGATGTGATTAAAAGTTCCAGAACAGCTATTCAGGTCCTTTACTGAAGTCGAAGTCATAATACCAAAATGTAAAAATACTCAATTACAAGTTAAAGTCCTGTATTCACAAATGTACTTAAGTAAAAGTTCAGAGGATTTATCAGCAAAATGGCCCCTTTAAGAGTTATATTATTATATGCTGTTTTTATTGGAATATTATTAATTATTATGTTTTAATGTTGCAGCTGCTCGAGGTCCAGATCAGTCGGGGAGTTTAATCTGTAACAACAGATCATGTTTATAAGCTCCTCATGTGCTCATATGTTGGTGGTCCTCCCCTTCCGCTACTTAGCCAAGATGGCGACCGTTGAGGGTGAGAAGTGTGCAGCGTTCCACACTCAACTTTCTGGCCGTTATAAGTACACCATCCAGGTACTTACAGTATACTGCATTTTGCCGAACTTGTCAGTGTGAACGCACTTATGCTGTTAAAAATAGGAAGTGTAAGTATGGAAGTATGCACATTGAGACACAGCAAGAGACTGGTGCTATGCTAGTAGCAGCTAATGTAGCCTGCAGCAGAGATGAGCAGAGGTCTGTCAGCTCACTTCTCTCTAACTCCACACCAACACACTGTTTTCATCTTCAGCCCCGACCCACGCTGACTCGAGTGACATCACTCGAGGACATTCATCACACAGCTGAAGGCTTCATACAACTCGTTTCACAGAAATACTGAGTACAACTGAAGCATCAACCCTGACGCAGTGTGTGTTGGTGCTTTGCTCTGTGTGACAGAGTGAGAAGAAAACAAGTCTCACACACACACACACACACACACACACACACACACACACACACACGTACGTCCATGCATGGAAACCCATTCAAACATCCATGGCTGCAGATACACACACACACACACACACACACACTGTCCTACTTTCATGACTCGCTGCCTCTTCATTAAACAGCTTGTTCCCTTATGGAACGTGAGTAGAACTCAGTACAACAACAGCATCACCTTCACGTAGGTGCTGTCACCTCAGTGCATGATGGGTACTTCACTGTCACGGTTTCAGGTCCAGGATCTGCTGCTAGCTAATGACATCTGCCAATGTTGTTGGCCAGCTAAAGAACATTTATTATCAATAAAACCCAGTTAGCGAAGCCAGAAACCTTTTACAATTCACAAACACAAACATGGTTCACCATCCGGGTAAAATAGCAAGTGTAAGTATGCAGATTGAGACGCAGCTCAGGTCTCTGTGGTGGTCTTGGTTGAGGTTCACACTGGTGGTCAAAGTCAGACACAACCCCCCCGACTTCCTCCATAAGAATTTTCAGGAAACAGCTACTGTTGATGATTTACATTCTGACTCCTTAATAAAAGATGCTGCTGATGCTTTTTATAGATGTCTTAATGTTTCCTGAACCAATACAACACACACACACACACACACACACACACACTGCTCAGCATCATCCAGTCTTCTTCTTCTCTTATGTTAATTACAGCAGGTCTCATATACAGAAACAGAGTTTTATATTTATGTTATTCTAATGTAGCTGTATGTTTACTGAAGTGATGTTCTCTCATGTTCGTCTTCCATAATTAAACAGCACAGCTCATAAATGAATGATGAGCGCACACACACACACACGCACACACACACACACGCACACACACACGCACACACACACACACACACACTCTGAAGGTGCAGCACTGAGTAGATGAATATTCTCTATACTTACGGTACAACAGGATATTAAATATGAAGCAGCAACATAACAGGACAAAGTGTCACACTTCACACAGAGGAAAATATTAAAATACAGATGAAATGATAAATGATAAAAATATGATTAAATTATAATCTTACAATTTTGAGACTTTTTATGTAGCCTACTTTTTTATTTACCTGATGTGAATGTGTTTCCATAGTGATCGACTCAGCTTTGACCTACAACAGTAAAATGCTGCTTACATTATTAACAATCTAATAATGTAAAATATAATATTGTACAATAAAGTACAGAACAAGTACTTTTACCTTTGATACGTACATTTTTACTGATAATACTGTTCTTTTACTTAACTGGCTAATTTATTAATTTAATAATATTTAATTGATCAGTGTGCATTGTCTCTGAACATAAATAAATAAATAAATAAAATAGGATTTTGAATGAAGGACTTTTACTTGTAATGGAGTACTTTTACATTGTGGTATTGGTACTTTTAGTACTTATGTCAAAGTTCTCAGTACTTTCCAACTTCACAAACAAACATGAATAATTTCGTTCTGTGTGTGTTCAGGTGTACGACCAGATGCTGAAGTGCTACGCCCGATTGGAGGAGAGAGTCCTGCAGGAGACCGCCCCTGAGCCACAGCCACCAATCAGCTCTGTCGAAGAAGCCTGCGCCCTTTAATGGACATACGACAAAAACATGTTAGAAGCTAAAATAGTGAATATGGTTTTGAGTATAATAAGTTAACTGGAGATTAAATCAGCCACCAAAGTAACGTAAATTAACACACAGCATGCTTTAAGTTGAATACTTTCATTAATACTATTTAAATTAAAAGCAGAAAAACACACAGATCAATTTCTTTTCAATTTGGACAGAAACTATGACAAAATATATCCTGATGAATAGTTTTCTCCATAGAAACTTTCATTCCTGACCTCTAAAGATGAAAGTTACTGAGGTGGTAAAAACCCTTCAGACTCATTTAACAGGTTAGTATTTAGGACACTTTCTTACTATTGCAGCTGTGGATAATGTTAAAGTTGTGTTACACA
Source organism: Macquaria ambigua (assembly GCA_008360985.2). Classification (NCBI taxonomy): domain Eukaryota; kingdom Metazoa; phylum Chordata; class Actinopteri; order Centrarchiformes; family Percichthyidae; genus Macquaria; species Macquaria ambigua. The sequence goes on along the minus strand of VMKM01004481.1, from coordinate 1,683 downwards.
AAAACATGAAGTAATCTAAATGGTATTTTTTATGTATAATTTTCAATAAACTAAATGATGTCATTGTTTATTTCCCTTGTTGTCAGTTAGACTCAAGAACAGAATGAAGTCACACCCAGCTCTGATCAGAAAACCTGGAGGAAGAACTGAGTCTGTCCTGCAGGAGGAAATGTGATTAAAATAGCATTATTACAGATATCTGACCAAACTGTAGCTTCTCACTTTAACTGACAAACTAGAAACAGTAAAAGTAACAAACAGGAAACATGAATTAACTGGAAGTTTGATTAAATCTTAAACTCATTTCAACGTCCTCTTCCTTAATGACAAGCTGCAAAGTGGGTTATTTGAGCTTTGACTGGTTTTTGTTGGTCTGCTTTATTTTCTTCTTCCTGCTGCAGCACAGAGCTGCTCCTCACAGTCAGAATACTTTTTACATGTTGGTTTGTTCAACAGGAACAACACAGATAAAGTAATGTACCAGCTGTCTACAGGCTGTATACAGCCCCCGTCCCCTTTTGGATTGAACACGCTGCAGATGTTAACATTTTAACTGAAGTGAAAAATGACATCGCTGTGTTAACGTACTCTCATTTCCTCTCAAACACCTTTTTAATTATAATTTGCATTTCTGCTTCAAAATGCTTTTACCTTCTTCTGTGAAAATGATTATTACTCATTGATTTAATCATTTGTGATCAGTTAATAAACATGTGCAGTGCTGACAGTAAACATTAAAAACTGACCCACAGCCAGCAGCTTTGGTTCATGGTGATCTCCACTCTGCAGTTACATGACTGTGAGTCATTATCGTCTCTACTTGGACAACTTGAAGGTTGTTTTTGTCTCTGTGGACACCTGGGAGTCCGTTATCATCTGTAACCATCTCTACATGGACACTTAGGAGTTCCTGGGAGTTATTGTCTCTGCGTGGACATCTGTGAAGTGTGTTACTCTCTCCTGCTTCTGACTGTAAAGCTTCTCCAGAAGAAGAAAAACAGAGTTCTAATAAACCAATTTGTCGTTCATTTATTACTTTTCTTTATGGTAAATGCATTTTATTGTGAAATGATAACTACCTGCAGCCTCAGGGCTCATTCCACTAATTAATTAGGCCTAACTGCTAAAAAAAAGTCGTCATTTTAAGACTTAATTTGAATAATGTGCTTCATTAGGGATTAAAAGATCCTTCCCTGTAATTCATCATTTAATATTTATAAAATATTAAAGACGCAGGTGAGACGTGTGTTCTCATTTTGTCAATCAAGAGTTTAAAGTTACCTGCCGTCCTTTAAAAGTACCAGCGTTTATCATCAGTGAATGAGGCGGCGTCCATCATTCTGCTGCCGATCTCCTCATTAACATGAGTCCTTTCATTGTGTGCTGCGTGTTAACACTTCAGAGAGGAGGAGGAGGAGGAAAAAGAAGAGGTGATGGTGAAGAAAGGCCCCCAAGGGCTACAGTCAAATACTCAAAACACACATCTGGCAGCGCCTCGACTCCACCCGCTGTAAGAAGGTTGGTGCTGCGATGTTCCTGAGTGTGTGTGCAGAAAATCCCCTCTGATGGTGAAGAAAGGCCCCCAAGGGCTACAGTCAAATACTCAAAACACACATCTGGCAGCGCCTCGACTCCACCCGCTGTAAGAAGGTTGGTGCTGCGATGTTCCTGAGTGTGTGTGCA
>VMKM01004480.1:0-16379 GCA_008360985.2 Macquaria ambigua | reverse complement strand
TAAAAAAACAAAAGAAAGTTATCAGACTGCTGGCGGATAAAAAACCAGCCTAAAGCGCAAACACCAGACTCTGAAGAAACAGTCGGGAGGTTTTATTTTACCCCTGCTTACAGCCGCCATTCCTATGATTGGAGAGCTTCTAGGAGGAATCATTAGAAGGACTTAAAATGTCTCTGAGGACGGCGCAGAAAATGTTTCTCGTCTCACCCCACCAGTTAAACCGTCTGACTCATTCGGAGGCGTCTATTAGACAAACGGCCGAAGATGATTTGGATGCAAGAATGAGAGCGATATTAAACGAGCCGGGGGTGAGCTCGTACGAAAAAATTAAAAAATACAATGCCCTGCTGCAGAGATATCTCACCTTGATCAAGCAAGGGGAAAAAGAAGAACGACGGATTACATTGACTCTACCTCAAGACCCGTCGACCGAGAACCCAGAGGCTCAGGCCGAGGCTCAGGCTAAGGACGACGCCGTTGGTGAAAAACAACAGGCTGACTCGGATGACACGGTGAACGAGGTGTTGAATAACCTTCCAGTGCGAGACCGCAAGAACGCATGCCCGGTGGCAGAGGTAATATACGCAGTGTTGACCGCACACGGTGGACAGAGGGTGTTGAAGCTGACGGTTGTGGTAGAATATGCGGCGAGTCCCATTATGGTTTTCCAAAAACTGTAAGATGCTCGAGGGGTAATGGGGAAAATCTGGGGGTAGTCCAAAAGAGTCAAAAAAGGTTGCGTTACCGTCCTCCTCCAGAGTTAAAGATAGCCAGTGTTCCCCTGGTTCTTGTCCTTTATGCGTGTTTACAATAAAGTAAGAGGGGAGTCTAAACGAACGACTCAGTAAAGGTAACTGGTCAGACGCCCACACACCGCAAAAGACATCACCCAGCAGATGCCGCAAAAGACCTTCCAACTGATGATTAGTCATTCTTCTTGTTTTTAATAATAATCCACCAGTACCTGTCTTTTAGAGTTGATCTCCAGAATGGAATCGTAACAAGCATAAACGATGAGAGTGACGGTATGCGGTAAGGGAACTCTGAATCTCATTTCCAGTCTTAAAGTTCCATTGGACACGGGGGACAAGGCTTCGATGTCTTCGCCAGGGTTGAGATTAAAAACAAATAAAGAGTATCCGTTCTGAAATTCCTTGCGGTTGATGCTTAGAGGTAAATCTTTAAGATGTCTCCCAGTGGCGATAAACATGTTGTAAAACTCTCTGACAGAAGTCCCCTGGTTAAATTGGGGTTGGAAAGCCTTGGCCGGAACCTGTCTGCCGTCCTGACACAGGACCAGATATTCCACATCATTATGGGCAAAATTGAAGGGCGACAGGTCTCTTCTCCCCGTGAAGGCTTCGTGGTTAACCATCCCTACAACCACGTACTTTGGCATGGTACCCAGAAAGAGGTTCTCCTGGTTACATATTCTAGAATTCTGAGGGATGGAGTAGGTTTTTACATTAATGCATGATAGAGGGTATAGGGCGTTACCCCTCATTAAAGCAGACGCATGCCCTAAACGAACAGCGGGGGCAACGGTCACTTTTTTCATAAAGAGAGACGCGCCTAGTATTCTTAAACGGAAAGTCGAGTTGCCCGGTCCCATGAGGCAATAGTCATCGCTGGCGCGGGTCAGTTTAATTCTCAAGTCTACAGAGTTCAAAAGAAGCCTCTCGCAGAAAAATATGTCACTGTGGAGAGGACCCAGCAGTTGAACCTCCCTAGAACCGGCTGTAAACCGACCTCTCTCATTTAGACCTCTGTTAGGCCCGTTATTGATCACTATAGAGTCTATAGCCCCGGCCGTGTCTTTGTAAAACAGGCCCGCGCTGAATTGTCCTTTTAACGTATCAGTTGAATAGTTGCGATCATAGCCCTGTAAGGGTGTGTGGCGCTAGACTGTGAAATCAACCTATCTCCTAGAGTAACGTAGCATTGGCTAAAAATGGTATTCAGAGGATAGTTGATGAGCGTCACCGGCTCTCCGTCCTGCAGGTCGGTACCGTCCGCGTTGGTAATTTTCAGGCGGAGGTGCAACAATGTGTCGTTCAGATCCAAATACTTTTCACCGTCTCCGGGGATAAAGAACTCAATGGGGCCTCTATCGGTAATGGCAGATAAAGTTAAAACTTCCACGTAGACCTTATCTTCGATAGAAAGCTGCGTCATGGGGGCTGAAAATAAATCCAGCTCCCCCATAGTACACTCGGCGGATTTATGATGTAACAGAGCCATGGTTTTCTCTTTTCTAAAATATGTCGCTGCTCCGGACTGAGCTCCTTCCTTTAGGCAGGTTTCTTCCGACTGATTTTCTCTTTTTTGAGTTTCTGCGTTTTTTACTTCCCTCCGTAACGCGATCTCCCGGCGGTCTCTTCCTCAGTCTCCGCGACAAAACCATTATACCGCCTGATCCTTCTTGACTCTGGTTCTTGGCAAATTTCCCCATCGTCTGACTTATCACGTCGGAGGCAAGATTTCAGATGAGGTTTAGCAATGGCAAAACCTCTTTTCACCAGAGGGGATACAAAACGAAACAATTTTGAAAATATAGAGCCTATACCTCGGCCGTACATGACAGGTGCTCCGTAAAAGCCGGGCAGAGTGCCGCCGACTTGATTTTCATAATAACTCGCCATGATTGATCCCTAAGGCAAAGCTTTTACAGGCCTAAAATGCAGTTTCACGATAGTTTTCCCGTAGGTAAAGTTTACCGGGACGTTTTGATCCGTTTTAATCTCAATCTGAATGTTTTCAATATGTTTCTTTGCCACAGGTAGATAGTCGGCAGGGTTAAAACAGTGTGTGACTATGTCACCAAACGTCCCCTCTACTTTAACCGTGCGCAGGAGAGGAGCGTAAGCGTCACCCACCATCTGATGACGGACCACGTCGCTATAACAGTAAAGCTGATAGAACCCCGACTTTATATCCGCCGGATAGGGAGCCAGTCTCACGTCGAACTTAATCCATTCTCCCGGTTTGAATCCCAGCATGTAAGCCACGGGTGGAAAAAAGCGTAGATGGTATTGACCTCCCGCTTGACATTCAAATCTTTTTTGAATCACGCTATAATTTAATTGAACATCGGTTCCAATTTTTTTAAGAAAAGCTTCCACCTCTTTCTCGAGCTGAGGCAGGTCCGTGTAATAACCTCCCCTAAACCTTTGGCGGCGGACCTCGGACTCTTGATTCTCGGGGTTAGGTTTTCTCCTCCATTCAAAGTAGGCCTCATCTTGGGGAATGTTAAACCAGCTGTGCGGGTATGAAATCTCAGTCAAGGCTACCTGCCACGGGCCCTCTAAATTAATATGTTGCGCTAAATCCACCCTAAAACTAGAACTTGTATTGTTTTTAAATACATCGAGGCTGGCGTTGGAGGGTAGCGTTACATAAAACCCCTCGCCTGACATTTGATCCATGGTGTAATGAAACAGATGAGAAGAGAAAGTAGGTTTTATACATTTTTCACTTGAGAGGCCTTGACCCAGCTGTTGAATTTTTCGGGCCAGTTTTTCCAGTGTACTAAAACCTGTTTTTCACCCCCGACAGTACGTCGTCTCAGAATTTTCTCCACCTGATACAGCTTGTCTTTAGCCAATTTTACTTTTTGCAGCTCTGCCTCATAAAATGATCCCTCGATAGGTTCTCCGTCGTAATCTTTGAGTTTGTATATGGGGGGAAACCGGGGAATGCAGTCGGATATCGTAAACACTTCGTCCGTAAAACTCTGTTCATATTTTTTGTCAAACACTCCTCTCAACTTTGATATTCTGACGAGATCTCCTTTCTTGAAATTCATCTTTAATTTGTCCTTGTGACGGATGGGGAAAGTACCGTACAGGTTTTGAAACACTTGAAAGGCGTTCTCCGACGTCACCTGCATAGGCGTCATTTTTATACTCTTGTGTGTGGTTATAGCTATTCACCATGTCTTGTAAGACGTCGAGGTATCGTCGGGTGTTTTTAGCCGTAAAATATCTCCACATTCTGGTTTTTAGCGTGCGATTAAATCTTTCAATCACAGAAGCCTTTAGATCGCTGGCTGTGGCAAAATGTACGATACCGTGTTTCTTCATCAAAGCCTCAAAACTCTTGTTAAAAAACTCTTTACCGGCGTCCGTTTGCAGCTTTTCCGGAGTCTGACTGTCTTTTAAGACGGACTCAAAGGCCCTAGCCACCTCGGCGGCGGTTTTCTTCTTCAAGACACGTACGTAAGCCTTTTTTGAAAATATGTCTATGACCGTCAATAAATAATTAAACCCGTCGTTATGTTCTGCCAAGGCTTGCATGTCACAAAGGTCGGCTTGAAATTGGTTTAAAGGTCTAGGGACAAACACTCTGTTTCGGGTAAAATGTGTTCTGGCAGGTTTATGCAGAGTATAGGCATCCTGCTCCGATAAAAAATCTTTGACGTTTTCAAGTTTGACTTTCTTGCCTGTTTCATCTCGCACAGCCGTGCGGAGACGTTCTACACCTCCGAAGCTGCCTGGATGTGCCGGGTTGTAATACACTTTTTTCATGAAATGTTTCTCCGCCATCCTATCGTCTTGCCTTTAGCAGTATCCGAGGTTTTACTGAAAAACACAGGCTCGAGGGTGCTTCTTTATTCAGTTCTTTATTAATCCATCGTTTACAAATTAAAAAACAATACAATGTAAAGGGTATTCATTTGTTTTTTTATTACCAACCATAAGCGTAACATAAGATAGCATATGTTTTGAGTATAAGAGTAATATAGTAGACTAACATTTTAACATCTTTAAGGCTTGGTCTAATATGGTGCAATCTAGAGTATTGTGAATAGCATAGTGTAATTTTTTCAATTGAATCGCAATATTCACAGACACATTGCTTTGCAGGTAAACACACACCACGTCAACAAACAAGGCATACAGGGTGAACAGATGGGAAACTTTTATATCAACCATATCTTTACTCCATTCTGTCACGATTTTTCCAAAAGTGTCTGACAAACAAGTTTCACTTATACAGAGGGTGCGCTGTACAATCGGTTCCCAGGATGAAGCATGGGCTCGTACTTTATCAAAAATGTTTTCCAGTCGTTCGATTTCTGCATCTCTGACAAAACCGTACGTATTGATGTGTTTAAAAACTCTGTTTTTAATGGCCCGTTCCAAAAGATCTATTAACTGACAAACAACATCACAATCCTCCACACAGCTAACAAGTTTTATCCAGTAATTACCCATTTTATTGATCTTTGTCCCAACAGTCCTTCATCACTCGAAGCTGACCTATTTTTACCACATCCTCCCCGATCAGGTTGTCGTACATGTCGTGGATAGCTTCGTAGATCTTCCTCGTTGATTTCAGTTCATGTAAAAGCGTCTCTGCGACTGTTTTGACTCTGACCTCGTCCGCTTGGATGTTGCGCATGTGTAGCAGACACTGAATGGTAGGAATGAATCGGGGGGTCCAGAGTCTTTGCATCAGCCGGTAAAAGTTGGTCGAGTAAAAATCATCCTCGAGTATTTCCAAACACTCGTGTTGTCTCTGGCTGGGGTGGTTGGTCAGACAGCCGTGGCAGGCGTCTTTCCGGTAGTTACCCAGAGTAATGTTGAGCAGATGGAGCACGGCGGTTTTTACAACGTTGATGAACACGGAGGACACCCACCCGTCGACTTCATCTTCCTCGGGGGCTGCTTCTCCCTGAGGAGATGCAGGAGAGGGAGGAGGCGTCGGCGGGGGTGTGGGAGAGTCAGGCGCTTGGGACTCCTCAAATTCGATGTCAGTTTCGTCCGAGTCGGAGGAAGCGTCGGGTAAGTCATGCTTATCCGGAGAGGGTGGGTTCAGAGAAGGCTCTGTCGGAGGCTTCTTCACCATCCTCAGACGAATGGGCTTGGGACAAACACAAGTCAGCCCTTCATCGTCAGAAGAGTCAATCGACGGACGGGGGTCCGGCGAAGGTTCTCGCTCCCAAAAGGTTGTTAGACTGGTCTGACTCAGGTTCCATCCGGTGCTCTCCATCTTTTTCTCCTGTTGCTCGATGTCTGATTGTGTTGGGTTGTTTCTGTCGGTCGAGGTTTGACTGTGTCCCCAACGGGTACTCCTTATATTACGTAGTTGGGGCTGTGGAGGCGTGGTTAAGGTTGTAGAGGCGTGGTGGAGGCGTGGTCTAAAAGATCATAGCTTTCTTTGTGACTAGAGCGTCCCTCCAGTTGCGACAGCTGTGAAAGAGAGAGGTGAATCTTTCAGCTTCTTCTTCCATCTTTTCAGACCAAGCAGCGACCGGCAGGTCTAACAATGTCCGAAATTAGAATTCAGAATTAAAACACTCCAAGACGAAATGCTCTACAGCTTCCTTTTCCCCGGACTTGCGGAGGCTGACGCGGAAGAACCATCGACCAGAGGGTGAAGTTTTCGTCTGCCATACAGCGCAGGTAATAATTTTTCTCTGAGCTTCTTCGTCCTCCACGTCGAAAGATTCCAATCTTACTCGTTTAGCTGGTGTAGAGAGGGTTTGCTCTTCATCCGTCGTCTCCTTACTCCCTTGGAGATGATGCATCACCAGTTTCAGCACTCCCCAGTCGTTGGAAGTCAGCGTTGCTATGGCGGTCACAGGCTCCAACGTTTCACCTTCATCCAGCTGGTAAAAACAAAGATCACCAGTTTCGTACTTGAACACGTAGCCCCAGACTCCGCGTAGACCGTAGGGTTCTAAAGACCATTCTTCTTGCAGAGACTCGGGTGGAGGCACCTGAGTTCTACTCAAATAGACGATGCGTTTCTTCGGAGCATCCGTTAGTGAGGCTAATTCTTGATAGATTGTGACGGGCGTCTCGCTAATGAGCGCCACAGCGGGTCCTGTCTTAGATGTTTTAGAGTCTTCCATGTTTGTTTGTTTCTGTCTCTCCTTCACTCCAACAAGACCGAATCTGTTTTAAACTAAGCAGTTAAACAAGGGTTAATATAGGAGCTAAGAAGGGGGACGGACGAGAGGAGGAGCAAAAGGAGGGGCCCAAAAAACTTTTTTTTTTAAATGCATGGGGCGGGACTTCCAGTGACAAATACCGTGATTTGATTGGACGAGGCGGGACTTCAGGGGCGGGACTTCCGGGGGCGGGGCTTGTGACGTGGCACGTTCTGATTGGGACCTGTCAACAGCCTTGATGGAATGTGGTCCCTATCTCTCTCTCCCGGGTGACAGAAATGGAAGAACCCACAGGGCTCAGGGCTCCCATACACTATGAGCAGAAAGGAGGGCTGCAACAGTGTTAGTGGTGACATTTCTCCTTTGGGGTCTCATGCTCTGAGGACAGGACCAGAGTGTTCACAGTCAGGTGGAATGCATCCTGGACATCATTGGGCTGAACCTCCTTTGCCTCGTTGACAAGAGACTGATAGGGCTCTTGGATAATTCGCCTGGTGACACTACCCTTAATGAAAGGGATTCTGCTGAGGTGATCAGGGATGACATTCTGCACACCTGGGACATATTTGATATCAAAGTCAAAAGGGGCCAGTTTGGACACCCACCGTTGTTCATTAGCATCCAGCTTAGGCTTGGTGAGGATGTAGGTGAGTGGGTTATTATCAGTCCACACCATGAATGGCTTTCCTATCAACCAGTGACTGAATTTGTGGCAAACAGCCCAGTTCAAGGCCAGAAATTCAAGGCAGTGCACAGGATATCTGGACTGGGCTTGGTTCAAGGACTTGCTGGCAAAGGCTACAGGTCTCGCTTTGTGCTCACCCTCTGCTATTTGGCTTAGACATGCACCTAGACCATAGGTAGAAGCATCAACTGACAAAATGAAGGGCTTGTTGAAATCTGGGTGAGCCAACACCACAGTGTCCAAGACAGCCTGCTTCAGAGACTGGAAGGCTTCTTGGCATTCTGTAGTCCAGTCGGCAGGAGACAGCTTATGCCATTTTGGGCGCTGGGAATGAGGCTTAGACTTGGGCTCAGATGACAGCTTGTATAGTGGTCTCGCTAGGGTAGAGAAGCCTTCAATGAAGTGGTGGTAGTAGTTGAACATGTCCAGCACTGGTCTCAGTTTCCGGGGAGAGAGAGTACATCCATCCTCCATCATGAGGTCCTTCTCTGTAAGGTTTGCTATGTTCTCAACCTTCTCTGGATCTGTAGACACCCTATTTTCAGTGATTATATGGCCCAGGAACTTGAGCTTCTTTCTCAAAAAGTGACATTTCTTTGGAGCAAGTTTGAGGCCATGGTTCTGCAGGCAGCTGAACACCATCTCAAGTCTCTCCAGGGCTAGCTCTTCAGATGGTGCAAAGACGAGGAGGTCATCAAGGTAGCAAAGGAGACTGGTGTAGTTCTGGTCACCAAAGATGGATGTCATGAGCCTCATGAAGGAGCCTGGACTGTTGCAGAGGCCCTGTGGCAGTCTATTGTACTCGTAGAGGCCAACAGGGGTTGTACACGTGGTGAACTTTTTGTCATCTTCATGAAGGGGGACATTGTAGAAGCCGGAGGTCAGATCCATGGAGCTAAAGAAAGCATTACTTGCAAGAGCAGCCAGGGCATCAGACTGGTGAGGTAGAGGGAAAGCATCCTTGAAGGTATGTCTGTTTAACTCCCTAAAATCAGTGCACACTCGAAAGTCTCCATTCTTCTTCCAGACTAACCAGGGGAGACGCCCACTCACTGCAGGACTTCCTGATGATACCCTTTTCCTCCATCTTGTCAAGAACCACCTTGAGCTTGTGGTAGTCTGCTGGAGAGACTCTTCTGTAGGGGAGACGGAAGGGCCGCTCATCCTTGAGATAGATACGATGAATGAAATCCTTTGCTTCTCCACAGTCAAGCTTATTCCTGGAAAACAATCCATTGTATTTGGCTACCAGAGCCCTGACCTTAGCTTTCCATGACTCACTCACTTCACAGGAGTCAAGATCCAGGCCAGCCTGTTCAAGCTCCTGGAGCATGGGACCAATGTCCTCCACAGACTGATGGTTCACTCTAATGTCACCACAGACTTCCTGTTGGGTGTCCTGAGGAACGCTACCAGCACAGATTGATAGATCAAGGTCTTCCAGGGCAATACAGGGGGACACATCTGCCAACTTTGAGTTACATTGCAAGGTAAGTGGTTCATCCAAGGGGTTCAGGACCTTGACTGGAACCCAACCATCACCCCAAAGAGGTGCCACAACCCTGCCAACTATCACATTTCAGTTGAGGGTTCTTGATGTTGGAGGCTCCACAATAACTGCACTGCCAATGGAGAGGTCGGACCGCATGGGGAGTTTTATGACATTGGTGCCTATGATGAAAACGTCAACTTGGCCAGGTATTACAAGTACAGGAACAATCATCTGAATGCCATACACAGTCATTTTCAAGTCATAGATGCACTTAGGTTTCACTTTAACACCTCCACAGCCCACGACAATTGCATCTGTGCTTCCGCTACTAGAAATGTCTGACCCACCACACTCAAGGAGTATGCGCTCTGTCTCCACATTTATAGTGCAGGCCATGGAGCCGCTGTCTAAAGGTCCACAGAACTGTCTGCCTGCTATTTCAACTGTTGTGTAAAAAAGACTGTCACTGTCCATTAAATGCTGTGTTCTTTGAAATATCACTTTATCATCTCGTTCTTGTTCACAAAAGTAACTTTACACTGACTGAAGATCATCTGCATTTGAAGTGTTGGGGGCACACTCTCCCCCTCTGAATGTGGACGGGCTAGTTTTCCATCTGAGCAGTGCTGGCATGAGCAGGATTGGGAGAGGGATCTGATAGTGTGCTGGCGTCTGGGGCAGTCTTTGATGCCATGGTCTCTTGAAAAAGCATGAGAAGCACAGGTGGTCAAGAACACAGTGTGTTTTTGTGCTATGACTTCTGCTGTCACAGACATGACATGTTATGGGGCCTGGGGTATTGGAATTGAGGGTTAAAGGATTGACTGGGTCTGTTGTTCTGAGCCTGCTGATCATGGAGGAGCTTGGAGAGCATCTCTATCAAGTAAGACAGTGATGTGGCATCAGGGTTGCTGGACAGAGGGACTGGTTGTGGGACAAGAGGCTGGGTGGGCTCAACACATTGAGGGCTAGGCCTTGCCTGCACGACGGACTGTGTATTCACAGCATATTCTGGCTCTGACATGCAATGCTGTGGGATTATGTGGCTAGGTGCTCATCAGGACAATGACGGATGAACTGCGTTGATATTTCAAGTCCAGGGTCATCAACTGAGCGACCCCGCCGATGTAGACAGTCAACAACGTGCTCCATAGTTTCATTAAGCCAGAGCCAATAATCAAACCCACTCTCACCACTGCTTGGCAAGGTGGAGTAGAAGTCGAACAGGGGAGTTGATGAGGAGATGGCTTCACCAAAGTGCTGTTTGAGAACATTGAATATTGCGTCTGGGTTACAGTATACTCAAGGTTGTAGGGGCTGTTTCTCACTGACAATTTGACTATTTCCTTAGCTTTGCCTGCAAGCCTTTCCATTATTTCCCCAAAACATTGCTCTGTTTCGACGTGTCTCTTGCATAGATAGGCTGTCATCATTTCTATCCACTCATATACTGTGCATTTGTCAGTGTGATCTCCTCTAAATGTGGGGGGCTTTTTGATATCTGGTTTCACTACTAGATTCACTTTGGACAGGTCAAGTGCATTGGAACTGGTTGTGCCATTACTGAACCCACAGGAGGGAGTTTGGGGGGCTTTATTAGAGAGAGGAGTTATTCACTTGCTGAACGGAGCCATCAGCAATCAACTGAGAAGCAACAGATGCCCCAATTTGCTGGCCTAATTGCAGAATTATCTGAGACAGTTGTTCCCCATGTGCAGTACTTTGACTCGCATTATAAGTGTTCTGCCCCATTCTATCATTCACATTACCAGGGTCTACATTGTAACCACTCTGAGAATATACATTATCATATGAATGACTTTCTCTGGGCCCATTATTTACATTGTTTTGATTTGCTGCTGCAAGCCCTGCTGGCACAAGCCCAAGCACAAGTGAGGAAGGCTCATTTCTCTCCCCTCTCGTTTAGGAATGACATCTTTAGAAGACCTGGCTTATAAAGGCACACTACCCATCATCATGAAAGGTACAAACAATTAACATATTTGCCGTTATTTACAGTGACAAAATAAAGCTAGTTAGTAGTTACGTTAAAAATGTTAGCAGGCTACGTAACTTGCGCTAGCTTACACTTGTTGCATAGCGACCAAAATAACTCAGCTGGGCAGTCGGAGTTCAGTCTACGTTAGAGTAGCAACTCTCTTAGTGGACAGCTTTGCTGAAAGTGTACCTGGTTTAAGGCAATGTAACAAGGGTCTATCTACTCTTGATTACAGTTTATAAAACAACAAATACATTTCTTATATCGCTGATAGTGATAACAGCCAATAGTCTCTGCGTTGTGTTTTGTGATGTAGATGGACTAACGGCTGACAGCTACAGTAGTTAACTCCAATGCTGAGACACAAACAGCTCCAATGTTGATTCACAGATGATTTATTGCTTACAAGCACTTCGGGATCTGGGGGATACAAGCCCGGTCTCAGTAAAACTATTCAGTATAAAAGAAAATCATAAACAAAGGAAACTTACAATACTGAATGATGAATGATTTCTGTAGCCATTCTAAATAAACATTAACTGACAAATTATAGAGCCAACGGTCCAAGACTTCTTAAAAATTACACATTACACAAAGACACTACTGATACAGATAAATTAGTACACATAGATAATTACTCTGGATGTCAATTTAGTTACCGTCTCTCTGATAGGCTATACATTAATATTTACAGGTTTTCATTTAACAGTCAATCACTCACCTGGGGGATACAAGCCCAGTCTGACTTGTTCCCCCAGTGATGGACTTTATAACTGCATTGTTACCATGGATACTGTGTAGTAATAAATATGAAATATAAAATAATCATCATAAAAATACAAAAATAACAAATATGTACAACTTACAACTATCAAATAAAGGTAACATTACTGACAAAATATTCTATATTACAAGATTTTGCTATTAGACAAAGTAACAATTTAAACCTCAAATTATGTATTTAATGTAACATGCAAGACGCATATGTTACACTAGGAAAAGGTTTGATGGCTTGTTTTCTAAGCCTTCAGGGTCTATTTTACTATAAAAGTGGACAAAAACTAGAATAACCTTTCAGAACCTTATAGATGTTGAACAAACATAGACTTAACTTTTTACTATCTTGAGAAGTTCAATAATATTCAGGAACAATTTACTTTAAATCCAATTTAAGTATTTATTGCAGGAATTAAGCAGGGGCTAAGCAGCAGATTAATCAAATCAAAAAATCAATGAATCATAAAAATAATCAAAAAGATCTGTACTCTCTTGTAGTTACTGACTCTGATAATCAAATTTTTCTAAGTAGGAGAAGGGAGGCTAGCCGGCCGGCACAAACCTTCCTAATTCATCCTGCCGAGGAAAAGAGTCTTCACTGAAAATCCAGAACTCAGTACAAAGTCCCAAAGTGCCAAGGCGCTCCTCTCCCCTGATGGCAGGGAGAGCTGGGGCTCCCTGCAATCCAATTTGTCAGCAAAAGTCTGGTTCCTCTTGTCTGTATTCGCTCTTTAAAAGTTGTTGCCGATCCTTCAGGGTCCTCAAGTGCAGGCTGGAGTCTGATCCGTGGTCCCACGATGTCCTCACGCCGTCCACACTGCTCTGAGGTTCGAATGCCTCGGACCTCTCTTTTTATCCTCTATTCCAGGCTACTCCCTCTCCCACTTACTCGATGATTACACACAATTTTCTAAAATCACTTTTCATACACACACATGCCCTTTTATCCAGTTGCTCTCTTCTTAATCATACATTCTGGCAAATTCTAGGGGCCTTCCACACTTCCTCTTTTTCATGTTCAGTGTATCATCATTATTACAGTTAAACTCTCAACACTCTTTTCAATACAGTATGATCATTTTAAACATTTTAAACCATCATTTCTTGACTTGACTTGACTGGTGACGTGCTGACGTGCTCAGGTGAACGTATTGTCTCATTTCCGGTTGCCGGTGTTTCTGTGTTAGTGGTTGCAAATTTCGCTGCTCCAGCTAAACCCAGCTAATTTTTATATTTTCTTTACTATAGCGGCTATTACCCGCTATACATTTAAGGATACATTAGTTCTGTTTAAGCACTCATATCTCTCTCCTGTTAGCGACTTTTCGCTAATTCCACAGTTGTTTACACGCTAATTAGTTGCTTGCTACTCTAGCTAAGTTAGCGATGGCTTCTCACTCTCCTTCTCCGTCTCCTGCTCTCTCTTGCTCGGTGTGTCATATGTTTAGTTACTCCTCTGCCTCCTTTAGCGATAATGGTACGTGTAACAAATGTAGTTTATTCACTGCGTTGGAGGCGAGGCCCAGTGAGTTAGAGTCGCGGCTACGCACCATGGAGAGTCAGTCAGCCGTAGCTAGCCAGCCCCTAGCCGGTGCGAGCCGACCAAAGGTAGCTTCTGCTAGCCGTCTCCCGGCAACTCCCGAGCAGCCGGGAAGCCAGGGAGGGTGACTGTCCGAAAGAAGCATAGCCCTAAACCAAAGCCCACGGTTCACCACTGACCCGTTCACGTTTCTAACAGGTTCTCTCCACTCAGCGACACACCCGCTGAGAAACCAACTTTGATTATTGGCAGCTCCATTTTGCGAAGCGTGAAATTAGCGACACCAGCGACCACAGTCAAATGCATCCCAGGGGCCAGAGCGGGCGACGTTGAATCCTATTTAAAACTGCTGGCTAAGGATAAGCGTAAATATGCTAAGATTGTTATTCACGTCGGCGGTAATGACACCCGATTACGCCAATCGGAGGTCACGAAAATTAATGTTGAGTCGGTGTGTACATATGCAAAGACAATGTCGGACTCAGTAGTTTTCTCTGGGCCCCTACCTAATCTTACTAGCGATGACATGTATAGCCGCATGTCATCATTCAACCGCTGGTTGTCCAGGTGGTGTCCAGGTAATGATGTGGGCTTTGTAGATAATTGGCGGACTTTCTGGAGGAGACCTGGTCTGATTAGGAGAGATGGCATTCATCCCACTTTGGATGGAGCCGCTCTCATATCTAGAAATCTGGCCGAATTTATTAGTGGCCCAAAGCCATGACAGCTCAGAGTTCAGACCACAGACTTAATACAGTGTGTGGTCCAGACCAGGAGGCAGAGCTGCAGTCCTACACGCTTCTCTGTGCTTCCATTAGAGCAGTTACCCACCCTAAACTCCACAGAGAGGTTGTCTGCCCCCCGACCACTTAAATCACTTAAATTATTTAAATCAAAAGTAAACAGAAGAGTTACACATAAAAACCTAATAAAAAGTAAAACCACCAATGCAACAGTACAACAAAATAGGAGAATTAAATGTGGACTCTTGAACATCAGATCTCTCTCATCTAAAGCTGTTCTAGTGAACGATCTAATATCAGATCATAATAATGATTTATTCTGTCTTACTGAAACCTGGCTGTGTCAGGATGAATATGTTAGCCTAAATGAATCCACTCCCCCCAGTCACATTAATACTCACATTCCTCGAGGCTCAGGCCGAGGAGGTGGAGTTGCAGCCATCTTCGACTCAAGCCTATTAATCAAACCCAAACCTAAACTAAATTATAACTCGTTCGAAAGCCTTGTTCTTAGTATTTCACACCCAACCTGGAAAATACTACAGCCAATTCTATTTGTTATAGTGTACCGAGCTCCTGGACCGTGTTCTGAATTTTTATCTGAATTCTCAGAGTTCTTATCAGGTTTAGTCCTTAAAACAGATAAAATAATTATTGTAGGTGATTCTAATATTCATGTGGATGTAGGAAATGATAGCCTTAGTGCTGCGTTTATCTCATTATTAGATTCAATTGGCTTCTGTCAGAGTGTACATAAACCCACTCACTGTTTTAACCACACCCTCGACCTTGTTCTTGTCTATGGCATTGAAATTGAACATCTAATAGTCTTTCCACAGAATTCTCTTTTATCAGACCATTTTTTATTAACTTTTGAATTCCTATTACTGGACTACACGCCATTAGGCAAACATTCCTACACTAGATGTCTGTCTGATGGTGCTGTAGCTAAATTTAAGGAAGTGATTCCATCGGCATTTCATTCAGTTCCATGTCTCAATGTAACAGATGACTCCTATGCTAATTTTAGTCCCTCCCAAATTGATCATCTTGTTGATAGTGCTGCAGGCTCACTACAAATAACACTTGACTCCATCGCCCCTCTAAAAAAGAAGATAATAAAACAGAGGAGGTTAGCTCCATGGTATAACCCGCAAACTAAAACAAACATCGTGAAAACTTGAAAGGAAATGGCGTTCCACCAATCTGGAAGAATCACGTTTAGCCTGGCAAGATAGTCTTAAAATTTATAGGAAGGCCCTCCGTAATGCCAGAGCAGCCTACTACTCATCATTAATAGAGGAAAAAAAGAACAACCCCAGGTTTCTGTTCAGCACTGTAGCCAGGCTGACAGAGAGTCACAGCTCTGTTGAGCCATGTATTCCTATAGACCTCAGTAGTAACGACTTCATGAGCTTCTTTAATGATAAAATTCTAACTATTAGAGACAAAATTCAGCCCCTCCTGCCCTCAGTTGGTACTGACTTGTCTTCAAACACAGGAACCTTAGAAACAACTGTAAAACCTGATGTACATTTAGACTGCTTTTCTCCCATCAACCTTAATCAGCTAACTTCCATGATTTCCTCATCTAAGCCATCAACGTGTCTCTTAGACCCCGTCCCAACTAGGCTGCTTAAAGAGGTTTTACCCTTAGTTAGCACTTCTTTACTAGATATGATCAATCTGTCCTTATTAAAAGGTTATGTGCCACAGTCCTTTAAAGTAGCTGTAATTAAACCTCTTCTTAAAAAGCCCACTCTTGATCCAGCGGTTTTGTCTAATTATAGACCTATATCTAACCCTCCTTTTCTCTTTAAGATCCTTGAGAAAGCAGTTGCCAATCAGTTGTGTGACTTTCTACACAACAATAAGCTGTTTGAGGATTTTCAGTCAGGATTTAGAGTGCATCATAGCACAGAGACAGCACTAGTGAAAGTTACAAATGACCTTCTAATTGCATCTGACAAAGGACTTGTCTCTGTACTTGTCTTACTAGAGCTTAGTGCCGCATTTGATACCATTGACCATCACATTCTATTACAGAGACTAGAACATTTAATTGGCATTAAAGGCACCGCACTAAGCTGGTTTAAATCCTATTTATCAGATCGATATCAGTTTATACATGTTAATGATGAATCCTCTATGCACGCCAAAGTTAGTCACGGAGTTCCACAAGGTTCTGTGCTTGGACCAATTCTGTTTACCTTGTATATGCTTCCTTTGGGCAATATTATTAGGA
>VMKM01004479.1:0-16379 GCA_008360985.2 Macquaria ambigua | reverse complement strand
TGTCTATTTTCATTCTTTGTACACCTTTCAAGTTGGTGAAGTTAGGTAAAAAACAAAACTCTGTTTTGGTATTTATTTTGATGCCAGAGTTTGTGGTGTTGTACTGGACTGCATTATATTGTCAGGTGTTCTGTCCTTGCTATTGTGAGGGTGTCAACCACTGTACACACAGTATGGTGACCAAAGATTGTTTTTTTGTTAAACACCTTGTTAATCGCTGGGTTATTTTATTTGTGGTTTTCTCCCAGGGTCACATGGGTTCCCTCCCTCAGATAAAAGCATGCATAATGTGAATGTGTCTCTGTGATACTGTGGGAGTGGCGCTCTGCTGCTGCCCTTCACCAGCCCCCTGAAGAGAAGTGAAGCGAGTATAGAGGATGGATGGTTGAACAGCCCTCACCAGCTCTGTATGCTGGGCTCTTCCTGCTGATGTGACTGACAGGAAGAGTGGGCGGGTCATCACTGATGATGTGGAGCATCTGAAATGGCTGGCTCGCACAATATTTAAGATGACTCCTCTGTCTTTGTGTGTCACTGTGACTGCATACATCTTTTTTAAATGCACACAAATCAAACAGATCAATAAGTTCCTGTTTAACTGAGTGTTGCAGACATTGTTGTAGGATATTTTATCAGGCCTAGAGACATAGACCTATTTACAGATATATTACATGTGATGCATTTATATTTAAAGGGTAGTGGTATTAGTACACTTTTTAAAATTAATATTTAGCTACTGAAAAAGAAGTTCACTGTAAAACTGGATTAGCAGCTACTCTGGATTGCAAAATATTTCAAGTTTTTTGCTCTTCCTCGTGCACCCCATTCAGAAAATGAAGCCTGGTCTCCCTGGACTTTTCTGCAGTGTGTCATGTAGGCTACATCCATCCGTGGGCTTGGAGACAACAAATTTATAGCAGGAATACTACACTGCAAACTGGAGACGTCAGGTTTTAAAGACATGGCCATATACAAATCAGGGAAGCTCTCTTGAAATACGCTTTTGAGTTGCATGAAACATGAAACAAAAGCTTGCCGTTGCTGTTGTTTCATGTGTTTAGGTTGGAAACATATTATTTCCACTGTGGTAGTGCAGTAAAACGCCAACACATCGAGAGGCCAATCAGATTGCTCTGAAATTGTTCCCTCCCACTTGATATGGTTACAATAAGGCAAATCATCTTGTATTGCAATCTAATTTAACTGCAGTCACAAGTGGATTAACTAGAAAATGCTGATCGTATTTTATTTGCTGCTGATGCTCAGAGCGGGGCGTAAGTATCTGTAGAAATGTCAGATTTCCAGATATATATTTAAAGTATTGTTCTTACAATAATTTAGCACAGGGCATACCTGATTCTCTGTTGTTAATCACTGATCTGTGTTTCTTTATTTTTTTCAGGATGCACAGACGATCAGAACTTTGTGACAAAGACTGTTGGTGTTGGAGATGATGTGACTCTAACATGTGCCCGTCAGACATCTTGGCATTCAACAAAATTATTTTGGATCAGATTTGTTTCTGGAAACTCACCTGAATTCTTGGGAGGAACACATGCCTTTGATTATGATGGTGTTAACAAGACTCCTCGCATTACTACAAAACAAGGGCCTGGAACATTTCTCCTGCAAATTAATGAAACAAACCAAAGTGACACTGGAGTTTACTTCTGTGTAAAAGTAAACAAACTTAACATGACATTTTTGAAAGAAGCATTTCTGAGAATTAAAGGTAAATAAAAGCAAGCACATTCACATTCTTTTAAAAATGTAATAATCATGCTTACATCAAACACCATTTATAACAGCAGGTTACATAGTTTAATTTTCCTACATGTATACAAATATATAAAGATAGTACATGTTTCTATACTTTATAGGAAAGTGTTAATGTATATAAATTAAGATTTTTAACTACATTTGTTTTCATTAAAGTGAGTAAAGCATGTTTATTTTCATGTTTGCATTTCCCAGGACCAGAACCTGATATCACTGCCGTCATTCAAGTCCCTCCATCTGATCCGGTCCGTCCAGGAGACTCAGTGACTCTGCAGTGTTCAGTCCTCTCTGACTCTGAGAAAAAGACATGTCCAGCAGAGCACAAAGTGTACTGGTTCAGAGCCGGATCAGAGGAATCTCATCCCAGTTTAATTTACGCTCGTGGAAACAGAGGTGATGACTGTGAGAAGAGTCCTGAAGCTCGCTCTCCACAGAAATGTGTCTACAGCTTCTCTAAGAACGTCAGCTCCTCTGATGCCGGGACTTATTACTGTGCTGTGGCCACATGTGGAGAGATATTATTTGGAAATGGAACTAAACTGGACATTGAAGGTAACTGCAGAACATTTCCATCTAAATCATTAAAAATCATTAATTTTGAATCTGGTAGAATCCATTAAGATCATGTATCACAAAACATTTGTATCTAATGCATTCTAACAGCTTGTCAAAATAATGTTAACTTTCATTATTTGCTCCTTTTCATGTTGTTTCAGCACTCAACATGTGGGACAGTGCAGTTCTGTTTCTGTTATGTGCTGCTTTGGCTATAAGTCTGATTGTTATAGCCTTCCTCATTTACACCGTCAAGAAGAAAACGTGTGGTTGCGGCAAAGGTAACAGAAGTTTCTCATACATCAATCTATCAAACTTAATTTTGCAAAAGCCAACTTCACAGGATTTACATTACTGCTTTGTGTAAATTAACCTACAGCATCTTTCATCTTAAATCTTTGTTTTTATTTTATAATACAGCTGCAGTTGCTCTGCAGACAAATGATGCAACAGCTGGTGGTGACCAGCAAAGTCAGCAGGTAACGTATATGAAGAAAAGATGTAGCTGGAAAGGTTACTGGCATGTTTTTCTCTTTACATATATTATTATATATTAACATCTGCCATCTCAGAAGACTTGTCCATATATTTCCTCAGAGAGATGAGGACTCATTGGCTTATTCTGCTCCAACCTTCACCAAGAGGAAAACTGGCCGAGCAGAGAGAAGGAACGTAAAAAGAGAAGAGGGAGAGATGATCTACTCTGATGTCAGGGCTTTTGTGATAGATTAACAATCCAAACAATGGATTTGCTATTTAAAGCTAATATAATGTTTGCCTGGCACACTGCGGGGAATATACTTACATATATTCCCCACAATTGATACTTACATATCAATTTCACATCTGATATTGGTAACAATATTTTAATTGGATAACCTTAAAAACGTATCATTTTGACATTATATTTAGTCCAATCTGTTTGCAGTCATTGTGTGACTTTTTTATCCTGTTATTTTATAAAAGGATATGGATTATCATGAAGCAAAAATATCCACATTTAACAGTTTTAATGGCTCTTGGTCATCTCCTACAGCATTGTGCATCGCATATTAATTCTTGCTTCATTTTTGTTTTATAATGCTACCACTCAAACAGTTTTTTTTGTCTGATATGCAGTTTTAAAGCTAATAACATTTCCTATATGTATCAATGCAATGCAAAAATGATTGTACTAAATGGAATTGACATTTGTGTACATGTTTTGCTTCCTTACTTAAAAGACTTACATTGTAAAACAAACCAAATCTATAATTAAATTTAATATAAAACTAAAAACCTGTGTACTTAGTTTAAGGTGCATCATTTTCAGTTTCTTTGCTTTTTTGTTAGCAATGATTTGTTTATTTTGAAAATAAATTTAGTTCCAATCCAAACTGAATATGTTGTTTAATGTTTAATCTTTCTAAAGGCTCAAACAGCATAATCATTTTTAATATCATTTTATTTTCTTACTTATTTGAATTTTACAAAACATGCTGATCTGTTACCACACTTAAATCCATTTGTCTCAATGCACAATTTTCTTTGCCATTAGGACTTCACAGTGAAAGCATTTTACTCACATTTGCTCCTGGAAAAAAAAGCAAACAAGTACTTTGAAAAGAGAATTTGCATGAATAAAAACAAATCCACTAGTATTATACCAAAAAATGAAAGACAAATAAAAACCTCATGGGGACTGTATACATTTTTCATATTGCCTGCGAGTGAAACACAATGTGACGACGTTAAAAATGTATCATATTTGATTCAATAATCAGGGCAACAGCAAATATGCCATCAAGCACAGTTATGCTCTACAATATCAAGCACACTCTCAACAAAACTATGTCTGAATTTATTTTTGCAAATCAAGACAGTAATTGGATAAATGTAGTGCCTATGTGCATCCTATAAAAATTATTTTATGATTGTGGTTCAGGTGACGTGTGGATCTGTGGAAAAGTGATACTGAGTTATCGTGAACGACAGAGTGTTTGTGTGTGTGACTGTTAACGTTAGATGCAGAGAATTCAGAAAAGTCAGAGGCGGACAAGGAAGGTAGGCCTGGACATAAGAAGAGACAGATTGAGAAGCCATTAGCAAGTTGTTCTTAATCCTGAAAGCTGAAGAAATAAACCTTTAACGTGGACATGCTGAAATCAGGTTGATACTATTGGTGGTGAGTGATTGGGAATATGTGATTTATATGTGTCCCAACTGTGAATTTCTTTTTTTTAAATTTCTTTTTCATCCTTGAAAGTAAAAGGCAAAATGATGGCGATGGTTAGTGAAATCCGTTGGAGGAAAAATTACTGAAGTCAAAATTGAAAACCAAATAAGTAAGTAGGGATACACCGATCCCATCCACTGAGTCAGTACGGACACATTATATATTAGGTGGGCCGGATATCAGAGAGGTTTACAAATTTTAAATTAGAGAAAAAGGATCCAATTTGGATTAGCACTCGGTATCAGCCAGTACCCTGTACTTGGAACCAGTATCAAGAGAGAGAAAGTCAGATCGGAGGATATTTGCTGTTAGCAGACAGGTTGACCTTGATGCCACCTTACAGAAATACTGGCGCAACATGCTGTGGCAATGGATTAACAAAGCAACTGAAAAGCTGGTACTCTCTCACAATAGCACTAAGAACCAGAGAACCAGATAGGCCTACATTTAATTTCATAGATGTTTGATGTTTGGGGTTATTTAGTCATTTCAGAATAACATTAGCTACAGCGTAGGTGGTAGCTTGTGAGTTTGAGGGACATCAAGATAGAGCGCTGCATTTTTATCAACCCATAACAATATTGAGTAGAATTTTATTTGAATAACCTGAAAATGTTGAAATTAACTGTATGTTTCTTTTCTCATGTTTCTCATTAGTTTCTGATGTGCAAATGAAAACTAAAAGTTAAACTGCTCGAGGTTTTAAGCACAAAAGACACAAGGCTCCCCCGCTATATTGGTAGTGCACTCGAGAGTAACGACAGGCTTCTTCATATTTTGGATTTCACTATCATATTTACTTAATTAGCATTAAGAGTTTTTCTTTTTTGTTTTCCCTGACACAAGTCTATCCATCTTGTATTTCACATGTCATTTTGCTTTTTAAACAAATCTTGCTAAACTAAATCTTGCAGCATTTCATAATGGTTCTAGTTACACTTGTGTTCAACAAGTCTAAGTGTGTGCTGTGAAAAAGGTCAGCTTTGGTTTCACTCCACATTTTTGCACACAAAGTGAGAGAGAGAGAGAGAGAGAGTCAGCGGTTTGACAGTGAACTGCTGTGTATCTGTCCACCACAACTTCCCACAACTAGACAGAAGCATGGCTAACAAAATCACATTAACAAGTATTTTATGCTGTAGACATAATCTGTATTTGTTAAAAAAAATTAAATATATAGTATGAAAAAATATCAGGGTGACAACTTCTCAAATGAATAAACCCCTCCATCTTGTAAAGGCATTCTGCAGGTCTGTCCTGAGAACAACAAGCAAAGCCACATGCAACAGCTACACTGACAGACACAGGCTGCGGTGGGCCGTTTCTCCGCCCTTTGACCAACCATCAAGGCTGTTTACTCAGAGCAGACCTGACTTCAACAGGATGTGTAGTGAGGGAAGAGCTACACGAGGCTTCAGCAGGCTAATGTTAGTTGAAGAAACTGAAATGTTTTAGTTTTACTTGCTGGTTAATGTGCTCATTCAAAGTAACATTAATGTCTATACATTTTGTTTTTAAAGATGCAACCATCTACAACCATATGCATCATTGATATTAAAATACAATCTTCATATTAGTTCATGTTTTGTTTTAATTTTAATGTAAATGTGTCGATTCATTCACCATTAATTTGGACAGGCTGCCACTCCATCACTGCTTCAAGTGATGCACATTGGAACACATTTTAGCAATCCTGTCAAACCTATTTGCAGATAATATGACAAACTTAAGATCACAGTTCAACTCCTGCTCTTGACAAAAAGACCGAGGTGGGACCAGTGAATGATTAGCACCTCCCTCCTCTGACAGCAACTACCAATGAAAAGCACCAAACTGCAGAAAAGTGTGATGAAAACTGGTCATGACGTAGTAGCATGACTGGGTAGGTGTATGTGTCAACCCTCCTGTACCCTTTAACTACTCCTGTAAGTTGTTGTGATATTAATAATAATCATAAAAATAACACACTGTGTTATTCCACTTGCTTTTTAAAAAAGATACATTTTAAAAAAGATATAACAGCAGTGCAAGCCCAGCTTCCTGAGGCTACAACAGAGAGTGAGAAAGAAAGAAAAGCCTCTTTGTATTCACACCTTAGTCTGAAGCCCAACCACATCAATGCTTAAGTTTCCATGTACATTTGCTCGTCAGTGGTGACTCTGAATGCGTGTTCATCTGTGTCTGTTTGTGTGTGAAAGTACAAAGCAGGACACAAAGTACATGAAAGTATTTACTGCAGGGCTTTTGTTTTAAATTACACTTTACAGTTGTTACTTTTCCTGTGTGTACCTTTCTGTATATTTAACTGTGTGTGTGTATTATGTGCACAGGGACACGAACGCGTCGGTCTGACAAATGTTATGACAGTTTTGGCCCTATAGATAGATTGTCTATTTTCATTCTTTGTACACCTTTCAAGTTGGTGAAGTTAGGTAAAAAACAAAAATACACTCTGTTTTGGTATTTATTTTGACGCCAGAGTTTGTGGTGTTGTACTGGACTGCATTATATTGTCAGGTGTTCTGTCCTTGCTATTGTGAGGGTGCCAACCACTGTACACACAGTATGGTGACCAAAGATTGTTTTTATGTTAAACACCTTGTTAATCGCTGGGTTATCTTATTTGTGGTTTTCTCCCAGGGTCACATGGGTTCCCTCCCTCAGATAAAAACATGCATAATGTGAATGTGTCTCTGTGATACTGTGGGAGTGGCGCTCTGCTGCTGCCCTTCACCAGCCCCCTGAAGAGAAGTGAAGCGAGTATAGAGGATGGATGGTTTAACAGCCCTCACCAGCTCTGTATGCTGGGCTCTTCCTGCTGATGTGACTGACAGGAAGAGTGGGCGGGTCATCACTGATGATGTGGAGCATCTGAAATGGCTGGCTCGCACAATACTTAAGATGACTCCTCTGTCTTTGTGTGTCACTGTGGCTGCATACATCTTTTTTAAATGCACACAAATCAAACAGATCAATAAGTTCCTGTTTAACTGAGTGCTGCAGACATTGTTGTAGGATATTTTATCAGGCCTAGAGACATAGACCTATTTACAGATATATTACATGTGATGCATTTATATTTAAAGGGTAGCGGTATTAGTACCCTTTTTAAAATTAATATTTAGCTATTAAAAAAGTTCACTGTAAAACTGGATTAGCAGCTACTCTGGATTGCAAAATATTTCAAGTTTGGCGCTCTTCCTCGTGCACCCCATTCAGAAAATGAAGCCTGGTCTCCCTGGACTTTTCTGCAGTGTGTCATGTAGGCTACATCCATCCGTGGGCTTGGAGACAACAAATTTATAGCAGGAATCCTGAACTGCAAACTGGAGACGTCAAGTTTTAAAGACATGGCCATATACAAATCAGGGAAGCTCTCTTGAAAGACGCGTTTGAGTTGCATCATAGGAAATGTAGGATCCAGTGTTTTTGGAGCTTGACTTATAATAGGGACTAAAAATCAGGATATCTTGGCCCCTGCTGTTTCGATTTTGACTATTCTTTTTAAAATCTGTCTCTTACTCGCCAACTTTTTGAGATCACAATAATAAATTGCTGGACTACCCCTTATCTTGCCCCCTGTGTGTGTGTGTGTGTGTGTGTGTGTGTGTGTGTGTGTGTGTGTGTCCTGAACAGCTTGACCATATTAGTGAGTATCAGCTGAAAAGTCCATTCAAATATTGTGAAAATTCAAAGGAAAATGTTGTTTTGGATTACTTTAGTAAAAATAAAACATTAAGGTCAAATTAAATCATCTCTTGTGTTTGCTCTCAGTGTCATTTATAGAAACCCACCATGAAACCCAAAACAGAAGCTTGCTGTTGCTGTTGTTTCATGTGTTTAGGTTGGAAACATATTATTTCCACTGTGGTAGTGCAGTGAAACGCCAACATATCGAGAGGCCAATCAGATTGCTCTGAAATTGTTCCCTCCCACTTGATATGGTTACAATAAGGCAAATCATCTTCTATTGCAATCTAATTTAACTGCAGTCACAAGTGGATTAACTAGAAAATGCTGATCGTATTTTATTTGCTGCTGATGCTCAGAGCGGGGCGTAAGTATATGTAGAAATGTCAGATTTCCAGATATATATTTAAAGTATTGTTCTAACAATAATTTAGCACAGGGCATACCTGATTCATAAAGAAGTACATAAAGTAAAATATTTTCCATATGTATTTTAAGTATATTATCATCTTCTTGCATCAACTTAGCAGAGGGCATATATGAATATATCTCTGTTGTTGATCTCTGTTCCATTTAATTTTATTTTTAGGATGCACAGATGATCAGATCTTTGTGACAAAGACTGTTGGTGTTGGAGTTGATGTGACTTTGTCGTGTACGCGCCAGACATCTAAGTACTCACAAACCTTGTTTTGGATCAGATTTGTTTCTGGAAACTCACCTGAATTCTTGGGAGGAACATATGCCTTTGATTATGATGGTGTTAACAAGACTCCTCGCATTACTGCAAAACAAGGGCCTGGAACATTTCTCCTGCAAATTAGTAAAACAAACCTAAGTGACACTGGAGTTTACTTCTGTGTAAAAGTAAACCGAATTGACATGAAATTTGTGAAAGGAGTATTTCTGAGAATTAAAGGTAAATAAAAGCAAGCACATTCTTTTAAAAATGTAATAATCATGCTTACATCAAACACCATTTATAACAGCAGGTTACATAGTTTAATTTTCCTACATGTATACAAATATATAAAGATAGTACATGTTTCCATACTTTATAGGAAAGTGTTAATGTATATAAATTAAGATTTTTAACTACATTTGTTTTCATTAAAGTGAGTAAAGCATGTTTATTTTCATGTTTGTATTTCCCAGGACCAGAACCTGATATCACTGCCATCATTCAAGTCCCTCCATCTGATCCAGTCCGTCCAGGAGACTCTGTGACTCTGCAGTGTTCAGTCCTCTCTGACTCTGAGAAAAAGACATGTCCAGCAGAGCACAAAGTGTACTGGTTCAGAGCCGGATCAGAGGAATCTCATCCCAGTTTAATTTACGCTTGTGGAAACAGAGGTGATGAATGTGAGAAGAGTCCTGAAGCTCGCTCTCCACAGAAATGTGTCTACAGCTTCTCTAAGAACGTCAGCTCCTCTGATGCCGGGACTTATTACTGTGCTGTGGCCACATGTGGAGAGATATTATTTGGAAATGGAACAAAACTGGACATTGAAGGTAACTGCATCATATTTTTTATAGAATGGTAAAAGTCTCATCATCTCATGAAATTAAGTAAATTATTTATTACTATTTCTTAACTTTAATTGTTTGTTCTTTAATGTTTCAGTTGTCAGCACGTGTGATTCACTGAAAGACAATACAGTTGTCCTTCTGTTATGTGCTGCTTTGGCTATAAGTCTGATTGTTATAGCCTTCCTTGTTTATGCCATCAAGAAAAAATCCTGTGATTGTTGTAACGGTAAGAGACGTTACTCAAGAATCAGTCTATTAAACTGTTTCCCAAAAGCTAACATCATCTGATTCACATTTGTGCTGTGTGTAATTCGACCTACAGTATCATCCATCGTCAATTAAGTGAAATCCAACATTTTTTACTTTGTTTATTTTATTAATTCAGCTGCTGTTGCTCTGCAAACAAATGCTGCAACAGCCAGTGGTCATCAGCAAAGTCAGCAGGTAAGGAATTTAACAATGTGGAGAGAAAGGTTAGTAGAAGTTTTTATCTGTTTACATCTGCTGTTTTAAAATCTGCTCTTTTCACTTTTGCTCATTATTTCCTCAGAGAAATGAGGACTCTTTAGTTTATTCTACAGCAAACTTTACCAGGAGGAAAGCTGGCAAAGCAGGGAGAATGAATGCAACATCAAAGGAGGAGACGATCTACAGTGATGTCCGGGCTTTTGTGATAGATTAGCAATCCAAACGCTGGATTTGCTAATTGATGCTAATGTAATTTTTGTGTGCCGCACTGTGTAGGAAATGTACTTCTTTAGCAGCATTGGCACTTGCATTTCACCTCAGAAGTTGTTAATGTAACAAATTTTGGATAAACTAAAAAATGTTTTATGCATAATTTTGACATAATACTTATATCTTGTCTAAACTGTTTGCAGACATTAAATAATATTTTTGAGTCTTGTTACTGCAGAAAAGGAAATGAATCATTATGCTACAAAAATAACCACATTTAATAGTTATACAGTTTTAAGGCTGTTAACTTCCTCCCAAGACCCTCATCTATGTATCAATGCAATACAAAACAATTGTACGAAGAAGAATTTATGTTTGTGTGCATGTGCTGTTTCCTTTCTTAATAAACATACATACATTATTACAAGAGCTCTATAATGAAATGTCAAATAAAACCGAATACCTGTTACTTCACTTACCTCAAGTTCAATGTGTTGATTATCAAAATAATTTGAGATGCAATCACTGCAGAAAGCACCTTACTGCATTTGAATTACAAAACATGCTCAAACATGTTAACACATAAAATCCAAATTTCTGAATTCACTACAAATTAACTTTTTTCATTGCCATCAGAACTTCACATTGCAAGCATTTTACTCACATTTTCTCCTGGAAAACAAAAATGCAACTATGCAAATAGAATGAAAAAAATCCACACAGGTGTCAAACTATATAATAATACCAAAACATCAGGAAGCAAATAACAGCCTCAGTTGTATGCATCTCTTTTTTGTGACATGCTGTATGTGTTATACCCAAACAAACCTAAAGTCTAAATATTAGTTTTGATCATTTATCATATTTGTTTCAATAATCAGGGCAAAAATAAATATGCCACCAAGCTCATCTGTAGTCTACATTATCATTATTAACTTATTAACATTAATAACACTCTCTGTCAACAAAGTTCAGGTGATATGTCACTATTTATTTGGTTTGTGTGACTGTTAAAGTTAGATCAAGAAGGTCTTTTTTATACTATTTATTCATGGTAAATACCGTACAGGTACAGTAGTACAGGTAAATAAACAGAGCAAGCTTAGTTTACTACAGGTTATAGAAGATAGCTCAACATTGCATGTTGATTTAACATATTTCAGCCATTTCATCCATCTTTTTTCATACAAAGAAATGTTGCCTCTTAAAAAACAAAATCGGAGGGAGACCAGTAGACCTGAACAGAAAAACAGACATATGGAAAAACCCTTTGGAAAAATTGACTCCCAATGAACTGGAATTATCCTTAATATCCTTTACAATCAGTGACAAAATGTCACATGGAAGTTATGGCAGCAACAATTTCACCACAGAGACAGAGCGCAACGCGTTTTACTCTGAAAAACACGCCCACCAGAGGGGAAAACAAACAAATGCAACCAAGAGCTGAAACGCTAACAAAATGCCTGTAGCTAGCTAAACACATTAGATTTCAGTATGTCAAAGAAATATTTTAGCACCCTATGTCTACCAGAAAGGACAAACTCTAAGCTAAGGCGCAGGCCGTGCTCTGCCTATAGAGAGGGGTGTTGCTGGTTGTGGTAATCTGCTCTAACAACAGAGTACACACACTCTTGTGGCGACTCTCTCTTCTTCTTCCCTCTTTTCACTTTACTTGTGGAGAAATCCAGTGCTGCATAGTTCGCTGCCTTTGCTTCACCATCCTGCAAAAAAATAAATGATATTTCTGTATTAATGACAAATATTTCAGAGATTAGGGCCGCAACATCAAGAGCAGTTAAATCAAGATCAAGTCTAGAGTATAGACTTAGAACATAAGTGGTAGGATTGCTTTACAGTGACATTACAGAGAGCTTCAAATATTTTCTTTTACGTAATTTCTCAGTCATCAGTATATTTATACCTCTTGACTTTATCCCCATGTATCATATAGTAAAATACATTATGTTGTAGCTACTCAGCAGTGAGTTTATTGTATATTTCTTGTATGTTATTAGTATAATATTATGTGTGTTGTGTTCAGAGGATCTGATAAATAATGTAGCTACATGTAGCCAGTGCAAATATAACAACACACTGCCGCATATTTACCAGATCATTTGACTGATCCACAGTTGGCTTGTCATGTCCAAGCTGATGGGAATCACTCGTTGCTCCTGTTAAAATAAAAGCAAAGCCTTCAGAATGTGTGTAACCACGGGGAATATGGTTAGTGCCGTCATGTCAGTGTGATCTTTGTCATCCTCTCATTAAAGGACGCAAATAAACAAACAAGAGACTTTAATCACATTTTCAGTTTTGGGCTTTACAGTTAAACACATACACACATTCACTCCTGTGAAGTGCCCAATACAGCTTCAGTGCTCTACTGATAACCACTGAACAGCTCCACTCAGTGATGGGAGTCCCGGCTCTTTTTAGTGAGCCAGATCATTTGGCTCAGCTCAGCAATATCAGCCGGCTCCCAAACGGCTCTTCATCTAGTATCACTTCTGCTGGTCACTGCCTAAATACCTTCTTATTTGTTGCAAGAAATAAACATGCAAGATTCTTCATCTGCAATACAATGAAATATTTGGTCATACAGATGGTTAAAAAGTGGCACATGTCAAGAATTACTATCCTCGTTGTATGACAAACACACTACTAATGAAATAGTATGGTTGATATAGTGTGGTGGTGGTGTGTGTGTGTGTGTGTGTGTGTGTGTGTGGGTGTGTGTGTGTGTGTGTGTGTGGTGGGGGAGTCTCACCATGCTTGGCTCTTAATGTTATTACCAAAGTGAGACGATTGTAAATCCTATTTAACAAATACATTATAGGATCATCCTATTATTCTGTCTTGTATTAATTTACAAAAAAGGGCAACTGGATGACAGTTTGTGATGACATGTAATGTAACATTTTGAATGCTGCAGTGGTAGCTTTACTTGAGTAAACTATTTATTTCCACCATCGTCATATTTAGCTGAATAGAAACACAAATGTACAGTATGCTGTCACAAAGAAGACATATGGATGGAGTCCAAATAATCCATCATTTTTGGAGTTAATATAAACTGTTGTGGAAACCACCAACCATATAATCAGAAGCCCACATTTTCTGTTTTAACAGCAAAGTAATTTCATACATTCAGACCTTCATGGTGGGGTCTCTACAAGCTTAACTGAAGTGAAAAGTAAAATATGGTGAACCTACCTTTGCAATGTTCACAACATTGACTTCGATTTATGTAGAAAACAAGGACGACAATCACAGTCACACAGCAGGCCAACAGTACTCCAAGTACAAGGACAACTGGGTCCAGTTCTGATCCTGAATCAGAAACATTTCCTGAGAGACATTTATCTGGAAAAAAAAACACCCTTAACCTTTAAAAAACCATCAGACTAATAATCTAATCCAGCACCATCGAGTACATTTTAACTAGGCCAAATGAATTCATGCAAGTCACATAAATAATTTTAATTCAACTGTAAAGACGTACTTGTCTCCATTTTGGTTCCTTCACCAAACAGGATCTCTCCACATGTGACCACAGCACAGTAGTAAGTCCCAGCATCAGAGGAGCTTCGTATAGTTTTGGACAGACTGTAGATACAGCTCCTTTCCACATCTTCATCACTGCTGTTCCTGTGAGTGTGAATGATGCCTGGATGAGATTCTCCTGATCCAGCTCTGAACCAGTACACACTGTGTCCCCCTGGACACTGGACTCTGTTTTCTTTGTTCTTGGAGAGAAGTGAACACTGGAGAGTCACTGAGTCACCCGGCTGGACTGATGCTGTCTCCGGACTTTGTTTCACGTTGACAGATTTCTGCAGATTACGATCTGTGTGATTCAGGTAAAAAAGGCGTCAAAAGCAATTCACAATCTCAGGGATTTGTACAACTTCAAAACATAAGTGATCAATGAGATTGGCACAAACACAGAAAAGATAAGATGTTTTACCATTCACAGCCAAGAATATGCCATTGACGAAACTCTGTGAATACGTCGCTACATTTTGACAGAAGTATGTTGCTTCATCCTCTTTGCTGACATTTCTGATTGTGAGAAGATACTGAGCCCCCCCTCTTGTTACTGTGAAACGTGAGTCTTTAAATTGTTCACTAACTGTTATTTTGCCAAGTGTTCCTGCAGCGATCTTTTGGACCATATATCCAAGAGACTGCTTGTACCAGTAAAAGTGTTTGTCTTCCATCTCAGAGACTGGACATTGAAAAGTAAAACTGTCACCAACTTCGACCACAGTCAAAGAGATCTGGTGAGGAACCTCTGAAGTTTGAATCAGGTCTGAAGAAAAGAGACAAACAATAAAAGAGTTACAACACGAGAGGAAAAAACGCTGAAAAATGTAAAGTATTTGCCATTGCAAAGATTATTACATGGCCTTTTCTAATATGTATTAATATGTTTTCACACAAAGTGTAGTAAGAACAATAGCTAGCTAGTAGTAGTTTTCTCACACCAGTTAAGAATTGCACTTACACATTGTAGTAAGAAGAATCAAAGCAGCCAGTCTTCGGGTCATTGTGGTACAGCACCCTTCTCTTGCACTACTAATGTCTTCCCACCCCAATGGAAGGTTTAGTCACAAGTTGATCAAAGTTTACAAAGTGGAAATCGTAGTGATTGGCTGATATGTAGAAAATGACCGCCCCCTTACATTTAGCAAACCTGTGATCCATTTTCATTTGATAAGAGATGTACATGTACTTAGTTGTTTTTCTATTATTTTCAAAGCAGTGTCTTCATTCAAACTACGTGACCGAAATTCTTGTTTCTGTGATAACCAGATTTTGGTTTTTGTGCTTCGTCAAGCAGAAGCACTGGAAGTCTTTTAACTTCACCAAAAGCTGTCCTGTTGACACACTGTATGTGTGTATTTAAAGGTCACGCTATGGAGCAATATTTTGATTTTGATCATTTTGTTTGTATATCATGTTCTACCAGCATATGCACAAGGATGCACATGTATTTGTACACATTTTCTGCCAACAGTTTCATGTTGTTCTACTTGTCGACAGCTGGTGGTGGTAACATGCCGAGAATAGTAGCAATGTGGGAAGAAGACGACTGATAGCTAGCAAACATGGCTGTAAACAATGAAGGTTCAAAAGTATTTGAAAACTATTTCAAATGTTTTATGAGGAAATTAGGCCTCAAGGAAACACACAATGCGTTTTGGTAAACATAACTGTGTTTTTTACAAGAAAATTCCACGAGGTGCCTTGAATGGAAATAGAAAAAACACTGTGGCTTAATGAGCAGTTGGCTTACACACTGGAGCTATTTACTGACCAACAACAACTAGGCCCAATGGCTGCACTTGGCATCTCAGAAGTCCTTTTTCTCACAGGGACTTTTCTGGCTTCACACACTTTTGTAACTCTGAACAAAACCTCACTGATTTTTTGGATTTACTGGTGGCTAGTTTGCTAGCTAACGAGATATGACATGTAAACGAGACACTATTAGAGCTGCTGAAAACTTTATTTTCCTCTTTCAGTTTAGGCTAGCTGTTTAGTTTTCTTCCTGTGTTTGTGCTAAGCTAGGCTAAACTCATCCTGGAGCTGGAGTTTGTGTTGTTTTGTTTGTGACTTAACTTAATATCCTAACGAGAACCAGATAATGTTGATTTGAACACCCAAATCTAACAGGAGGAAAAGAAATAACATTAGCTACAGCGTAGGTTGTAGCCTGCAGGTTTGAGGGTCAGATGCAGGGTAAAAAAGAGAGGAAATGTGGAGAAAACCACACAGAAAATCAAGAGACGTGAAGACCTCGCAGGTAAACATGTGCAATTTGTCTTTAAGATAGAGTGCTGCAACTTTATCAACCCATAGCAATATTAGGGAAACTAACAAGAACGATTTTCTGGAGTTTTACACACAGAAGACACAAGGC
>VMKM01004478.1:0-16382 GCA_008360985.2 Macquaria ambigua | reverse complement strand
GATTGGGAGTATTGCTCTCCATGTAACCACAATCATTCACACACAAGATGCATTTACCTGTAGTGCCTTACTAAGCTACCTGTTTAGCTGGATTCTTACACTTAGTGTCTATGTGGTCTACTAAACTGCATTATAGTTCACATTCCACTTTCTCACCTGGTCACCAGCATCTCCAGAGCAGCATGTCTCTCTGTGCTGCCTGCAGTGTGACCACATATCATTATTTTACCTGAAGAACAATGACTGATGACCTTGATCATTTTAATTTGATACACTGAATATTCTGCTTCCATTACTAGTTTTATTTACTTTAATGTAATC
Source organism: Macquaria ambigua (assembly GCA_008360985.2). Taxonomy (NCBI): domain Eukaryota; kingdom Metazoa; phylum Chordata; class Actinopteri; order Centrarchiformes; family Percichthyidae; genus Macquaria; species Macquaria ambigua. Next base: position 16,061 of record VMKM01004478.1, on the reverse strand, counting down.
ATGCTGTTTAGCTAGCTATATAGTAAGTGTATAAAGAACAGTGTACACTGTACAGTAGTAACAGTTACCTGAAATGTTAGCTATTGTCTTATCTACTAACCTAATGTTACCTATTTTGGTAGCTCATAACTTACTGTCTGAATAAAAACTTGTATGTCTGGCTGCCGGTCCTGCTTTCTAAGCTTTTTAGGTAACGTTACTTCCTCCATTTGCTCACCTCCACTGACAGAGCAAACTACAAACCCGTCAGATTACTATCACAGGACACAACGACTTCAGGAGATCTGATTCTGAGCTTCATTAGCGAACACTGATAGCAATAACAACATGCCACGGTGTCAATCAGACAACTGAGAGTTGTGTGTGTGTGTGTGTGTGTGCTACCATGGGAGCAACAAAGTGTACAGTTGGGAGGGGGGGTCACACACTTATGTTTTCCTTAACAAACAAAAATAAATTGAAAATAAATAAGAAATACCAAGAAACAGATCTGTTGACAGGGTTCATAAAAGGAGGACATATTTAACATATTTTCTACTGGATATTGGGGGGGGGCAGATTGGTAGTTTCTCAGTACTGGGGGGGACACAAACCCCCCCAAAGAATGCGTGGTTACGCCCATGATATGTACACAAACGTAAATGTAAACCTACACGGCCTAACTGTGAGGGTGCCAGGTTACCATTGTGCCTGTACAGAGACCAACACCAAAACCTGTACTCACCAACCATATCTGGCAACCGTGCTATAGAAAAAAAAAAACCTGCTAAAACCACAAACTGCTTTTTTTTCACATTTCAGTTTGTTTCAGATTAAGCAAACAAGACACAGCATGTTAATTAGTGAGCTTTTAGTGAGAAATTTTGGTAGGTGTATTTTTCAGCTTTGGGCAGAGCCTTGCTAGCCGTTTCCCCCTGCTTCGAGTCTTTATGCTAAGCTAGGCTATTCACATCCTGACTTAAGCTCTGTACTTAACACACACGAGAATAATAAAAAAAATGTTGAAAATATAAGTAAAAACTTTTTTTCAAAAGATGTTTAATGACAGAAAAGCTTTATTTGTACCTACCTTTATGTCTTCTTCTCCTTAGCATATGTTTGTCTCTCTGTGGAGATAATTCAACATGTCAAAGCTCAGGTGTCCTGCAATGTGCTGCTATTTTGCCAACAGCTCTGCTGCTACATAGCCTTGGATTTGGCACCACTGTTTTTCACAAACAATACACGGATGGAGGCAAAGAGATGGATACAAATGTGTGGGATAAACCACTGAGACACTTAGAAATTGTTTGATAAAGCTACAGGGTGAGACATATCATTACTGGCTAACCATGATAGTTTAAAAAAAGATTTCAACTTTCATTGGGCTGTGCAAGTAGCATGACACAAGTTCACGTGTGCTAAACACCAAATATGACCACTGTGGAGACCTAATGTCAGTATTACTCACTATCTCATATACACAATATTATTTTTGTGTCTCAGTTTGAAATCAGTTTTTTAAAACCAACTTGCCATTTTGTAAAAGTCCATATGGACAGTTGGGTGAAAAAACCTCCTGAGTGGTGGTGATGAGTATGAACATGAGAAGAATAGATGGAGAAAAATGTTAAGGTTTCACATACTGTATGGGTACTCCACATGACTGCAAAGGACAACTCTACATTTTTCACACAGCTAGTTGATGTTCCTCTAACTCTTTACCCTCATAGGTTAATGGCAATTTTACTGTGAAGCTGAAATTGGAGATTTCTGGTTTTGTAACTTGATCCTCTGTCTGTATTCTGTAAATGTTGTATAATTCATTGCATTATTACCAATGCTGTGTGAAAACATTGCACCCAGCACTTTCACTTCAAATCATTTCAGTGCTTAAACTTTTGTTTCTACTCTGTTCAACACTTTTCATCTCAGCCCTTTATACATAAACTGTCACCTGTCAAGTACTTACAGAAAATCCTTAACTGCCACTTCAACTATAACATTATTTTATAGAATTACAAAAGTTATAATATATCAACATTACAACCAATTTTATGGGAAATGTTGTTGTCACTTGGGGGCAGCATTTCCCTGCATGACAAATTGGTTGTCATACTTCATGCTTAATGAAGTCACTGCCAACTGTTGTCATGCTATCTAATATTTTAATCTACTGTATGTATGAGTAGGCCTGTTGCAATTATTACATGATCGCAATTACTTTGCACAATGTTAGAAATGTCGCAACAAATACAATGCCAATTAGGTGCATTGCCATCAGCTGGGTTGAGGCAAAAATTGTCTACCTGAGCACAAGGTTCCAATGTCAGGAAAATAACGTGGACATAAGAGTTTGGCTGTCTAGACCTTACTGCTGTTGGGCAGGTTCTTTAGTTTCAGCTCAGATGAGACCATATTTTTTTTGCTTTCTGAAGCAAGATGATGACAGAGAGGTGCCAATAATGGGTCTTTTGATATATAGTTAAGAGTCCCCTCTATGGGTACAGTAGTGTGTTTGACAGGTGTGGGGAAAGTTATGCTGGCGATCATTTACAGGTAGGCCTATACAACAGTTTTAGAAATCTATGTGCAGCAGAGTATGAGGTTTATTTGAAGCAGGCTTATATTAGAAACACTTTAGATGAGTAATAAAGAACAACTAAGTGTTGAAAATAGCATGATCATATTATTTATTTTATATAACAGGGACCAGGAGTTAATCCATCGTTGTTTTGTTAATTTTTTCATAGTGACCACGCCCCCAGCCATTGTTTGAGACCCAGCTTTTATTTGACTACCGGCTTTTATATTTATATAAATTATATTTATATTTATATTTATACTATAATAGTGGCATAAAATGAACAGAAAAAGACAATTCAATCGTTAATCACAGTTATTTGTTTGACAATTAATCGTCAACTACGATTTCATGATTGTGACAGCCCTATGCAAGAGTGGACTGAGAAGCACTGGCAGAATTGTGCATTATTACCACTTCAACACCTTTCAGAACTTTTACTTCAACTAATACTTAAGCTTCAACTCAGCCCTTACACGTAAACTGTCACTTGAATGTCATTCAGTGCTTACACTTCAACTAAAACTTCAACTACTTTCAGCACTTGTTTTTAAATGCCACTTCAACGTCTTTCTGTATATACACTTTAACTTCTTTAACACTTTGATCTTAACTCTTTTCAGTGCCTGAACCTTAATTTTAGCAAATTTTAGCACTTTCATTTTTACTGCCACTTTTTTTCAGTTATTTGGATTCAACTGCCACTTCAGCAGTGCTTCAACTTCAGGTACAACTTTTCAACAATCTTCAGCTGTGAGCACATACATTTTGAAATGCAGAGCAGAGGGCTGGTGAGATGCTACAAAAGTCAGGAGTGCTTTGTTTAATAATGAAGAAAGTGTTGCAACACTAGTGTTATGCTTTGTAACTGGTCATTAACCCTCCTATTATCCTTAGGTCAATTTGACCCCATTCAATGTTTAACATCACTAAATGAATGATTGACATCATATTTTTTGGCTCAAATTTAATGACTTCCTAATTTAACGGGGACAACTGGGTAAACATAAAATTAACATGATATGTTTTCAATGTCCAGTACACATTTTGTACGCATCGGTGTTCTTTGGGGTCAATTTGACCCCATGCTGTTTTAGCAGTATAAAACATGTGTAAAAAATATGAACATTTTACACACATTTGTTTAAATTGTTTTGGCTGATATTGAGGTCACTATAATGTTTAAAAAACTTCCCTATGCTTTAGGGCCCTATTCTAACACAACCATACCTGTAGTAGTGTGAGAACCCCTGATAGTTCCCACGACATGGGTTGGGGCAAACACGTAAAAAGCTTGCACAGCAGCCTTCTAAACCACTTCTCTTGGTGCTCTGTGTCCTCTCTCTTTATGCTCTTTCTCAAGTGAAAATTACCTCTAAGCAAAGGTTTTCTGCCAGGTTTTGTCACAGCTCTTTAACAGTGAAGTGACATAGAGGAGAATGTGTCTGAGACTGAGGATAATGCGAGGAGGACCGTGATTATGAGGCATCCTCCTCTGATGAGAATGACACCCTTGGGGTTGACCCTCCTGTTGTCTCTCAACCATCAGCAGATTCTGTTCTTTCTTAGCCTCCAAGAGTGGACACGTTACCTTCCAAAAATGGAAAGTTAGAGTGCTGATAATGTGATGTTGGTTCCAGGCCCCACCAGATATGCTGTCAGCCATGCCCAAGACATAAAATCAGCATTTGAGCTCTTCATAACGCCATCAATCAAAAAGGATATACTTGATATGACAAACTTAGAGGGGAGGTGCGTGTATGGGGACAGTTGGAAAGACTTGGATGTGACCCACTTGTAAGCCTACATTGGGTTGCTCATTTTGGCAGAAGGGTACAAGTTAAAAGGCAAAGCAAGAGCAACCCTGTGGAATACTAACACTGGAAGGGCAATATTTCCAGCCATCACGTCTCTAAAGACATTCCATGGTTTCTCTCATATCATACACTTTGATGGCAAGACAGGGCCGATACAGGATGTATGGGACAAGTGGGTCCAGCGATTACCCTTTCTTTACAATCCAGGACCCCAATTGGCTGTGGATGAATGTGTGGTTGCATTTCGTGCGCGCTGTCCCTTCAGACAATACATACACACAATAAATTTGAGGATAACAGAAAAGGTGAGGTTTAGAACAAAAAATAGGTTTTATGAATGAGAGTTCAGTCACCTTATTGTCAAAGGAAATGCCTCAGAGATGCAACCTCAACATTTTTAATGGGTTTTCAATATAAATTTGTCCCTGGTGTGTCTAGAGACCTACAAAATATGAGAAAGACCATCCTCTCCGTTTTTTTCTTGCTCCAGTGGATGGCAGCCAAAGAGCCTTTGGCAGGGAGCAGCAATTCTGAGTAGCTGGTCCTTTAACATGTTGCTCAATTTTTTTATTGAAGGTATCCGACCTCTGCTGCTCATCCAGAATGCAGCAGCTCAGCTGGTCTTCAACCTACCCAAGTTCTCCCACACTACATCGCTCCTCTGCACCCTGCACTGGCTACCGGGGAGTGCTCGAATCCGATTCAAGACATTGGTAGTTGCCCACCCAACCTGGCAACACCGCTTTTGGTCTGGTGTGCGCCAAAGAATGTGAACCTAACCGACAGAGCCCACAGCCACAGTTGGCATCACCTTCCACCATACAGGAAACTGTGAGTATGATGTACATGTACATAATATGTGTAATTTGTGTTACAAATGTATACAAAAACATATGTTATATCAGGGGTGGGCAATTATTTTTTCCATGGGGCCACATGAGAAACAGAAAATATTCTGGAGGGCCGGGCCAAAAGGCTGAACTCAATTCTGCATAATATTAATTGTATTTCTTTATAAAAAAACAGTAAATAGCATTGTTTTGACAAGCTTTTAGGAGTATATGTTATAATTAAGCAATGAAAAATTGAGGTTGCCTTACAAAAAATGTCATTTATTCAATTAAATCTTTCAAAACAATGGCAAAATAAATGCATTTTAAGTTTAATATTCTGTTGGAAAGTTGTGAGAAGGTTCTTAGCATCCTAAAGACATCACAATATTGTCATTGTGCTCATTAAGAAAGATACATCATATTAAACTGTCACTGAACATCACTGAACTGTGATTTTGAGAAAAAGGCTTCCAAAGAAAGTGTCCCAGTTCACTGCTAGTTGGTGCCTTTACATGTCTACATTTGTGGTCTAACCACCTCATTTGGTGCTTTTAAGCTCTTCTTTCTTGCTTAGTGAGAGAAATCTAGTCTCTGTTGGGCTTTAACAAGTGCATCAAAGTTAGGTTCAATGTCGGAGGTGGAGATGCGAAGCACAGCTGACAGATGATCATCAGTGAGAGAGGATCTATATCTGGATTTCGTGAACTTCATCATTGAAAATGTTTGTTCACATATATAGGTAGAGCCAAAGAGAACCAACATCTTCTGAGCATGTCTCCTCAAGTTTGGAAAGTTCTCCTCCTTGAGAGAAGAGTAAAAATTTAGCAGAGATCCTGACTTGAAGTGCTCTGCCAGTACTGCATCAGACTGCAGGTCAATGAGTTCTAGCTGAACATCAGTGGCGGCATTATCCACAATGCAAGTGAAGGGAGAGGAAATCATGTACATCTACCTTTCTTTTTTTAGCATGAGCGGACATTTTTGAGGCCTAAAGTCGTCTGATGACCCGCTCGTGTCAACGATCCAATCACGCGCACGTCTTGATATACGTATTGCGTCATTATGTACGTGAATAAAAAACAACTTCAAAATAAAAGCAATGCAGTTTTAGTCCATGCATGAGGTAAAATTAGAAAATGTGTTTATTTTGTAATTTCCAATTAACCTTACACGGGCCGGTCAGAGTCAACCAAAGGGCCGTATGCGGCCCGGGGGCTGTACAATGCCCAGGTCTGTGTTATATGTATAAATAATTATATATGTGACATACAGTATATGTCAAAAATGTATTAAAGATACATAAACATACATATTTATATGGGCTAGATATATATGTCTAGATAGATGTATATCTGAAATTGTTCCAATTTCTAATTCGTTTCATATATAATTTGTACATGGCTTGCACTTGAAGCAGTTCAGCATATTTGATGAAGTTGATGTACTTTAATGATTCTTGCAATTTTGGGGTTGTATCCACATGGTTGAAATGCACTTACTGTAAGTCGCTCTGGATAAAAGCATCAGGTAAATAAATGTAATGTATAAGGTACAGAGCCCGGGAGAAAAAAATAAATACATTTTGCTCCATTTAATAATTTGTGCATACAGATTACTTAATTCATGCTCTCAATTTTAATATTGCTTTTGGCGTGAGACAGCTGCTTGCAAGCTCTGTCTCTCGCTCTCTCTCTGCCTAAACAAAGCCAGTACATAATGAAAAAATATACAGTAGCTGTATAAGTTAAGTAGTCTGCCTCTGCACACAGGACAACTTGGCAATGGCCCATAAACATTACAGTGTAAAACCACATTTTGTGTCATTTTAGCTGGCAGAGGTGCGCACACACATGCTAATTTAACACTTAACACCATTTTCAATACTGAACTATAATGAAAAGAATAAGTTGTGGATAATGTGGGACCAACAGAAAACAAAGCCATTTGAAGGCATTTCCATCAAAATCTAATCATTTTAAAAAGATACCAGTGGATGACATGATTGCAGCAAAAGCAACGTCTCTGTTGGGTGCTGGCAGTGCCCATTATTGACCATGGGTAGTAGCAGGTGTTTGGTCAGAGATGGCTGTTCTGACTAGTGTTGGCAAAAAATGAACAAACAATACTTTGCAACTGATACTTTTGCGAGTTTGATTCATACTCGGCTACACCGTATGTACTGCCTCCAGGAAATAAAGATACGCATGCACTCTAAAGTCCAATATAACAAAAGCTATAGCATATACTACCTTAAATAGTGTTACAAACAGTCCGGGTGGTGACAGACTGATGCTGATGTTTTCCACTTAAGGCCTACCGTATGCATTTGCTTCTCAGACTGTTCAGTACTACAAACCTGTATAGTGAAACTCAAAATACAATATATATAGATGTCCGGACCCAGCTATGTCAAAGCAACGTAACACTCAAATATCCCGGCACTAGTTCTGACTTTGGAAAATTGACAAAGTCATTACAACAGCATCAGAATCCTACAAGCTATAATTCATCTGAAAATTTTCATGAACACCAGCTATAGTCAGATTGTAAACTGAGGTTGTGTGCGTTTTGATCACACTCTGTAAAATGGCTGTAAATGTGACGTGTGTTGGTAATGTGCTCCACAAAATGGTCTTAGCACGTGAAGCATGGTTGTTCAAACAAAACATCTCATTCGTCATAGTATTTTACGCATCAGGTTGCTTGTTTATGCTCCCAAATTAAAAATGATAAAAATATAGCGGACACAATACAGTGTACTATATTTTGGGTGGATTAATTTGTATAGCCAAAACATTCCGAGATGACAGTCAAGAGAAGACACTAAATGAGGGGAGAGAGATTGGGAGTGACATGCAACAAAGGTCTCTTTCTGACTGGACATAAACCGGGGACACTGGGGTTCACGGTAGGCACTTTTAACCCCTAGACCACCAGGGTGCCCCCCCGGATGAAGGTCCCTGTCCTATTGCCACAGTTCACCACTGGCTTATACTGAGATGTGTATGTGGCGAGTAAAGATGGACCTGAACATGAACTGAGTCAAAAGTTGGCCTGACACCCAGATCTGTTCATGTTGAGTCTTCAGGTTGTCAGGTGGTTAGCCTGACAACCCCTTGAAGTGTATTTGCCTTGTGACATCTAATGAGTAGTGCGTGTTAAGATTCCAATTAGATGGCATTTTTTGTCTCAAAAACAAAGTATTGAAAGCCAGACATTTTAGCATCTGGCCACTGAGTCGTTACTCTGAATATACATTATGTTTTGCACCTATTAATTGCCATGGTATTTACGTAGTCCATTAGAATGCAGCACACTTCCCAGCAGTATGTTGGTTGGTGTTTGTCAGCCACCAGTCTAATGAGAGTCTAGCTTTCAGCAAAGAAAAGCTGATCTCACAAGCCAAGCGTGTAGGAGTCCTTTTAAAGAGGCTGCAATGGCCGTCTATTAATTGTCAAGCTGCAGACACTGTCTCTGTCTGCCTCAACCCAACCTCACCACTCCGTCCATCCCTTATCTTTCTTCTCTTCATCCTCCCTTCTCTCATTAGGCTGAGGAGAGGCGTCAGGAGTTGCTTAGGTTGAGAGTAGGCGGCAGTGCTCAGGGCAAAATTGAGAAAACAGTTAAGATTCCACTATCCTCTCCAATGCTGTGATTAAGAGGATAGACCATCACTCATCACATCTCCCATTGACGGCAGCTCTTTCACCTTCCCATTACTTCATCAGCTCTGTCACGAGGCGAGGGAAAGGAAATAGAGATATCTTTGCCAAGCTGCCGAGCAAATATTGACTTCTATCCACACTGCCAAGCAAACCGGCTTAATAAGATTTGAGCAGATTCAATTAGATGTTTCGTGTTAATGTGTTTCTCCGCCACTGTTCAAAAAGTTATCTAATATATAACATAAATTGAATGTGCTGAGGTTATGACAATGCTGTCATCTTGATGGGAAAACAGAATGGGTATTAAAAGAGAAAATGGCTCGATTTCACAGAGGATACAGCAATACTTGAAATATCTCTTTTCTCTCATTACACTTTGCTTCTCCCTTTCTCTCTGAATAGTGGTAATGTCATCTGTGTTTTCATGGTCAGCATGCATTCTTTCCTTTCAGCTGCCCTAAAAAGTGTTTCAAACTCAATAAGCGGTTCAATACATCAATGTGGTGGGAGGAAATGTTCCCTTACAAATTTTATGGAAATTTCATTTTGTCTACATAGTTTCTGGAGAAAATTAGATGTGCATATGCTTAAAAGTCAGCCACCATGATTGGGTAGGTGCCAAGCATACCTCGGCGTGTATCACTGTGCTGTATGTAGATTACAAGGACAGATAGAGCCACAATGACAGATTACAGGCAACTACAGGAAACTACATTCAGTGACCAGAGAGGTAGCAAAACTGCCCCTGCAGCAAAAGTGGAGCATCCGTTCCATTTGTAAATGTGATGCTACCTATAGAAGCAGGATCATAGGTTTCCTGAGGGATGGCTTCAACATGGCCAAGACTGTAGAGTTTCTGGACTTTTTGAAAATAGCAGGGTAAAAGGTGTGTAGGGACCACAGGAACTCCACAGATCAATTCGTTCATTGTGTGACGTAAATTGAACTTTTATTTTGAAGTGTAAGACATTATACTTACAGTCGTCCCTCTCCTCCAATCACTTCCTATAACTGTAACCTGATATCTCCTGGATTACGCCCCTGACCAGGTCAGGAAAACTCCAGGTCCCCTATTGTTCTCCCTCTTACGTCTTCTCCTCTCTGACCTCGACGGAGGTCCTCTCCACTGTGGTCTGCACGGAGCAGACTTACCAAACTCTCTTCTTCGAAAGCCAGGGTAAGGTCCCTGGTTAGCACACCACTAATGTAGAGTAAACAAGTTATTTAGTGGCTATGACACAAAGTCTGCCAGCTAAGTTAACTTTAAGAGCAACAGGAGCAACAAAGCAAGTTAGCGCCGAGCTGCTAACTCTGCAAGGAGAACAAAGGAGCGACTGGTTTCCTCCGACCTGTACCATCAGAAAACTGCACAGCAAGAACTGCATTCAACATCGGATCTGCAGCTTTTCCAGTCTGGCTCAAATCCACAACCAATGGAATCACCAGCTAACACAGCAGCACACCAAGCTTCACGAACTGGTAACTAACTGGGCATACAGCTAGCATAGCAACGGTACACTGCCAAGCACAGGACTGTATCAATGTACTGTAACTTTACATGTATTGATTTGGGTTAATTCACTGAGCTGTATTGTTGTGATCTGTTTCATCGTTATATCGGATAGCCACTCTGCTAAGTTCATGTTAGTTATGCTTTACACATGCACTCATAGAACTTGTTACATCCGTAACTACTATGTCTCACATGCATACTAACCATCCTCTTTGGCCTGGCACCATTATCCTACACTGATCACATACACATATTTCAAATTAGCTTCCAAACACACAGAGAGGAAATTTAAAGCTCCCGCTTCACGTGCTCTTTTGTTTCTGGTCTAACACGTGTGTTCTTGCTCGTGCACGCGTGGAACACACTGACAGAACAAAGAAACACACACACATTCTTTCTGGCACGCACCGACATGCGCGCGCGCACACACACTCCTTTTTGTTTGTTTTTAGTTAAGTACATTTAGTTAGATTTCCTGTTGTGTGTTTTACCTTTGTTATTTCATAAATAAATGCTTGTGAATATACATTCTGCTCTATTTAATGTTGTACAAGAGTGAATTTTGCCAGCCTCTACTATTGAGAACTCCAAAACCCTTCAACCTTTACTAAAGTATTGATATGGTTGTTTGGGTTGTAATTATTCATTTAATTATTAATCAGAGTTCCAAATTAATAGTTTAGTATATTTGATTCATGAGATTGATTGATTTATTAATTAATTGGCTATCATTTTCCCTTCTTTAAGGGTGGTGCCCCGAGGTGAATTTAATACAAGTTAAATTCCTTTATTTAATGTAAACATTGTTTACTTCTGATAGCCTGAAGTGAGTGTAATCACTCCACTTCATCTTTTTGTACCAAATCATGTGTTACAATATATGATTTGGTGCCTCTTTGAGGTTTATGAATTATTGTTACATTTTCTGGTATCCATAAAGCCATATAGTCCCTACAGGTGAAAGGACCAAATCCCAAGTCACTTGATCAAAATACTTGCTATGTGGGAGGCAGCACCTGGTACTTGAACATGGGAGATGTCAGGGGGCATGGGCCAAAACTAGTAACCCAGTCCACAGTATAGTTACCATACAACTGCGGGATACAGTGACCAATTATAGAGCACACACTCAAACAATGCAGGATTCTTATCCTGAAGTGGTAAAGAGTTTTGAGTGGGCAAAGAACGACTTTCAATGACTGTAAATAGGTTGTCTAGCATTGCAATTCCCAACCACGGGTACCCCAGAGGGTACTTCACAATAATCACAATAGCCTTCAAGCTATAGCAGGCCGAGAGGAGTGGACTTGCCTGAGTTTTCCACCTGCTTGAGGTAGTTCTAACACCCTAACACCAAGTGTTGCAGTTGAGAGAGCATGAAAACCAGTTATCAAACTCGCAGAAATACAAAAATTGATAGCTTAAAGAAAAGGCCTCAGCATGCTTCCAAGAAAGTACTTGTCGGATCGTAGAATAGTGTCTCTACCCCACCCACACACACACACACACACCTTACCAAAGTCACAATTGAGGGGACTGTGTCCGCCAATGTGAGTCACATCCATTGGAGACATGAAAGTAGGCAGAGTTTGAACTTGTCTCTTCAGCTCTCTTTTTGTTCTTACTCTACTTCAGTCACTTTTCGTGCGAACAATCGAGTGCATCACTATGAATGCCTTCCAGGAGAGACTGTGTGAAAGTGTGCACTGTTATCCCCATGTTAACGTCTCGTCCCTCTCTATGATGGCTTTTCACCTTGCTTTCTACTGCGGCCATTCAGAACAGGTATAATCACGTTTGCCTTTAGACAAAGTTGGACAACACGTCATTTGAACTGTTTCAAGCATACCCTGTTCTGAATGGATAATTGGTTGAGATATCCAGATACTAGCTAGTGCTAGTAGTACTAATGCAACTTAACTGAACCTACAAAAAAAAGACCAAGACAATTACAGAACCACTGTTTTGTATGGGTTTACATGTGCAGCCATGTCATCCAGGAACGGTGTAAGGCCCAGTTAGATGAAATGGTACAATTTAATGATGTGGCCATTAGAATTTCCTGAAATCAGTTCTTTTAAACACCTTTGGAATGAACTTGAATGCATGCAATGAGTGCATCTGTCCTTAATAATCCCTCATTGCACAAGAAAACCATTAAATGTGCACAACTATGGCAAGTAGGGTAGCTCAAAGTTGAAGAAGGACGTGGATCTGTAAACTGTGATGGATGTTTACATTGTATAGTTTAGGAAATCATTACTGTTTGCCTTTGTTTTCTCTTCCAGATAAGTTTGACTAAACTGTTGATTTGTTTCCAACCTGTCTGATCGCCTGACTACTCATGTTTCTTGCCCTGTTAGAACTATTTCTAGTGATGCTGCCACATTCCGAGATCTCAGCTTTGGTGAGTATCATAACCAATATGATTGGTTTACTACTGGTAACTATATAGCCAGTACAGTAACCATTTACTCTTACCAAGTGAGCAATAAATCACCCATTATTTTCACTTAAAAAATGAGTGACAAGTAATGAGTAACACATTCCTGCTTTGATGAACAAGGAATGAGTAACACATTACTGCTTTGAGTAACAAAACCAACAGCACTAATCAACCTGCTAATCTGCCAATACACTTGGTATTGGCAGTGACTAAGTGTTATGTAAAACCTGTCCAGGAACTGAAGTGATGCATTAACATATCTGTAGGTTCATTATTCTCTTCTCTCTTAATATTTTAGCGTTTGCAGTATTTGTTGCCGAGAAACTGTGACTGATGAGGTGATTATGAGGCAGGTGATCAGTATGGAATGTAACATCTCTGTCAACAGATGGCAAGGGGACACACACACACGCACACACACACACAAATAAATGTGAGTGTCACGGTCTACCTCCAGCTCTCATTTCCTTCCAAATTCATTTTAATCAAGCACAATTTCTATAGTGCTTTTTCACAAATGCCTCAAGGTGCTTTAACAACAAAATAAAACTCATTATTGTTAAATAGAATCTTAACCCATATCATGGTGGGTCTCCAAAATGACAGCATCAGTGTCCAAATGCCTAAATATTACTTCTTGTTATGTCAAACTGACAAGCAACCTGTAGTTGCCTCTAGTGTTGATAATGACTGTTGTCTGTCAAGAGCAAAGGTGGAAATAACGTGACATTTTTAGAAAGCCATAATTGAAGGTAAACACTGTGCATTTCCTGTTTTCTGCAGACAATCAATATTTGTTTCTTTTAACTATGACTACCTAACCTAATGAAATTGTTATTTTAACCATGACAATCCCTATTGCCGGCATCAGACTACAGAATATCACCCAGATAATGGCTGACCCACTACACATGGGACATTGGAACGAAAGTGAACATCAGGTGTGACAGATGCTCCTTTTGTCCTCTGTGATGTGTCATTATTTTTATTATTTTTTCCCTCCTCCCAACTAATTAGATGGAGAAACTTGGAGAAGCAAAGGAAAATCACTTGACATGGAAAAATATTTCCCTGTTATAAGGGTAGCATTGGTTTGAAACTAGGAGTCAACCCTATCACTTGAGACAATTCAACAACCAGTCAGCGTCATATTAAATAGTAACATTATTATGTCATAGATGCGGCATCATGTTCTGGTTCTGGCCAAATCTCCATCACAATTTAGATGTCCACTGGGACTGTTTCGGGAGATTAGAATCTTCCTTAAGCCTTCTTCAGTAGCCATATCTTTTTAACAATTCTCCACTGGCTCCCTGTTGCTGCTCGCATTCAAGTCACTAATGTCAATGTGTAGAGTGGTCACTAGCATGGCACCCACCTACCTGAACTCCCTCATTCAGGTTTATGAGCCTTCTTGTTTGCTACGATCTGCCAATGTACGATGACTAGTCCTACCGTCACTGCGAGGCAGGAAGCCTTATGGTGTGTTCCCACCAAAAGTGAAGCAAATATTCGCCTCGCTTTACTTGCTCGAGTTTGCCCGCGGGATAATTTGTGTTTATTCGTATTATTCGCGCGAGTAACGCAAATAAACACAACCGTTAAATATTCATGGTTCATAACATCATCCGGAGGCGCACACAGCTTGGTGAATTTCACCCCCTTCTCCAGACACTGCGTCTGGATGACGACTGCTTCCAGCTCTACTTGAGGTTGACCAGTGCCAGCACTACTACAGCGGTATGAACCTAAACTATTTTCTCCTCCTTTTCTGGAGGAGACTCAAACGCTGATAGGCTTTTGCGACACGGTGTCACACGAATTTATCGTGCGAGTTGAAAAATTCGAACTCCCACGAATACGCAAATGAGGTGAATTTCGCTTCATTTACATATTCGCGCTGCGTAAATCACGTCTTTTCGCGTCTTTGCATTGACTTTGTATGTAATCTCACCACGAGAAAATTCAATTCGCTTTTGGTAGGAACACACCATTAGTGCTCCGTCAGTGGTGGAACAAGTTACCAAACTCAGTTCAGTCAGCAGAATCCCCTTCTGTCTTCAAAAATCGCTTGAAGACCTACCTCTTCAGAGCGCTCTTTCTCTATCTATCCATCCTTCTCGATCTATCGCTCTCCAAAAAAACAAGCGAACAAAAAAACGACAGCCTTGTGGCACTCATGTCAGGGTAAACATTGAACTGAGAGTTGCGGCTCTAATTGAAACTCTGCATGTTACAAAATGCAGTCAGCTGTGAATGGTTGGGGTCCAGTGTGCAGACACTGCATTCCTCTTTTGTTTCACCATATTTACAGTTGACAAGAATTGTAACTCTGTGATCAGCCTATGTGGTCTGACACAGTGACCATCTCTAAAAACATTGTGTAGTCTGATCCCTACATAACCTTTACAACATAGTTGTTTTAACCCTTGATCTTTCTCTAACCTTAACCATAGAGATTTTATGCCTAAACATAATCTAAATGTAACCACAGAGGTGGCAGATCATATGAGTAATCTTTGTAATGGCGATTTGTAAAACACTAATATGCATAATTTTTCAAGGCAATGGGAAACAACCAATTGTGTTGTTTAGTTTGAATGAATGTAAATTCCTCTCAGTGTATTCTGTATCATCATGCACAAAACATACAAAATGAACAAAAAATGGACAAAAAAACTCAACTTGAAGGTGAAATCAGAATTTGTGTCTCGAAGTTGGAGTGAGAAAAGAAAATAAGACAAAGGGAAGAATCACGGACACAGGGAGGTGGTGTGAATGTACAAACTTGTTTTGACAGTTGACATTCGGTGCTCTGCTTTTGCACAGCGCCTCTGATAAACAGTCATGCCAATAAAGAGACAGAGTTGAAATGGGAGAATGACGAGGCGTGCAGAGCTGCTGCGTCTCCTGCATTCTGACCAAGGGCCCTGCTCGTCTTTCACATTTAATGTCGCTGCAATCCATCAGAGCCTCCATCTGTTCACTGTCACCCTGCCATCCATCCATCCATCAGGACCCGCACACACCCTTCCCAAGTAGACAGCCTGCTACGAATCAGTACACCCTCTCCACTTTCTCTTATTATTAGTATTACTATTATAATATTGCTCTTAGTATTATTTCTGTTGGTGTTATCATCAGTACCATTACCACAACTATTACTTTACATCCCTATGTAGAACTGTATTGTGCTGCTGTGTGTTCTCTTTCCTCCCGCTCTC
>VMKM01004477.1:0-16421 GCA_008360985.2 Macquaria ambigua | reverse complement strand
TGATCGGAGATCACTTAAACGTTTGGTGAAATCATATCGTAAGAAATCAACAGTAGAACTCACGGCTATGTTTAATAGTGAAAGTAAGAGCAATTCCACACGCACAATGCGAAGGGAACTCAAGGAATTGGGACTAAACAGCTGTGTAGCCATAAGAAAACCACTGATCAGTGAGGCTAATCGGAAAAAAGGGCTTCAATTTGCTAGGGAGCATAAAGATTGGACTCTGGAGCAATGGAAGAAGGTCATGTGGTCTGATGAATCCAGATTTACCCTGTTCCAGAGTGATGGGCGCATCAGGGTAAGAAGAGAGGCGGATGAAGTGATGCACCCATCATGCCTAGTGCCTACCGTACAAGCCTGTGGGGGCAGTTTTATGATCTGGGGTTGCTGCAGTTGGTCAGGTCTAGGTTCAGCAACGTTATGTTCCCAAAGAATGAGGTCAGCTGACTACCTGAATATACTGGATGACCAGGTCTTTCAATCAATGGAGTTTTTCTTCCCTTATGGCACGGGCATATTCCAAGATGACAATGCCAGGATTCATCGGGCTCACATTGTGAATGAGTGGTTCAGGGAGCAAGATCTTGGCGGAAAATTAATGCAACTCTGGACGGAAATAAATGTTGTGACATTGCAGAAGCTTATCGAAACGATGCCACGGCGAATGCGTGCTGTACTCAAAGCTAAAGGCGGTCCAACGAAATATTAGAGTGTGCGACTTTTTTTTTGGACGGGCAGTGTATATAGAAGGAAGGGCTGGCCTTTATTTTGAAATACATTTCTTACAGGTGTGATGATGGGATGCTTCTGTTCTGTTAACTTTCCTCTCTGCAGTCGAATTACTGCTGTGACATGAACTCATTCATTGACTTGTGGACTGTGTGTTGGTCAGGTGTTAACACGATCTCACGAGCTCACTACATCTCTCTCACACACACACACACAGGTGAGGACTGTTCTTTGTCGTCTAATTGTTGTGAGTGGAGAGAAGGTGGTGTGTAGTTGTGTGGTGACGCAGATCAGTGTTACAGGGTGCTTCAGCTGTGTGTGTGTGTGTGTGTGTGAGAGATGTTGGATCTTTTTCATTAGATTAGATTGATTAGAGTTTGTGTTTTGTCCACGTGTGTTTCAACAACGTGCACAGTTAGGTTGTTTCCGTGACGTAGATGACAGCTGCTACGTCAGCGGTGTTCAGTCCTGAAGGTCCTGTAAGCTGTGATGGGATTGGTTAAACTGCCTGAACACCTGCTGCAGTTTACAGGTGATGCAGCTTTATTAGCGTGTTGCAGATGTATCAGATCAGGTAGATTACAGACGAGCAGGTTTTTACACGGTGAAATCTGACGCTCAGCATGCACGTGTTGAGTTTTATATTGATGTCAGTATCAGCGGGGCTGTGAGGGTCACCTGTATCAGGTGTGTTGTTATTCCTGCTCTTCCACATGAAGACAGAAGCACCTTACAGCGTCAGATCCTGCAGTGGATTCGTCACGGAGAGACTTCAGTATCAACACACAGCGTGTGTGTGTGTGTGTGTGTGTTATGTGTGTCATTGTTGGTGCTGATGCAGTCTTCCCGGTGGTCTTCTGTTACTGTGGAAACGACAGATTGAAGGTGGGAGACGTCGACGGTCAGAACGAAGAGGAAGTTCTGAGGAAAATAAGATGGAGAAGAGACGGGCGGGGGGGAGGAGATGGAGGAGGGGAGAAAGACGGGCGGAGGGGAGGACAGGAGATGGAGGGAGACGGGCGGAGGGGAGGGGAGAAAGACGGGAGGGACATGAGGGAGGGAGAGAGACGGGGCGGAGGGGAGGACAGGAGATGGAGGGACGGGCGGGAGGAGAGATGGAAGGGAGAGACGGGGCGGAGGGGGTGACAGGAGATGGAGGGAGACCATGAGGGAGGGAGGGAGATCAAGGGAGGGAGAAAGATCTGGAGGGGAGGACAGGAGATGGAGGGAGGGGAGAGGAAGGGGGGGAGGACAGGAGATGGAGGGAGATGGAGGAGGGACAGGGATGGAGGGGAGAGGAGGAAGGAGGACATGGAGGGAGGGAGATGGAGGGGAGGGAGGGGGAGGGAGGACAGGAGGGGAAGGGAGGACAGGAGGATGGAGACGGGAGGGATGGAGGAGGGGAGAGAGACGGGCGGAGGGGAGGACAGGAGATGGAGGAGGGGAGAGAGACGGGCGGAGGGGAGGACAGGAGATGGAGGAGGGGAGAGAGACGGGCGGAGGGGAGGACAGGAGATGGAGGAGGGGAGAGAGATGGGTGAAGGGTCAGAGGGAGGAAGAGAGAAAGTCAAGGTTTCAGCTTTCAGGGCTGAAGCAGAGAGTAGAGGTGTGATGGACAGATCTGAGGTGAAGACAGGTGACACACCAGGTGTCGATTATCAAAATAGTTGCTGATTCATTTTCTGTATATGGACCAATCGATTAATCAATTTATCATTTAAACCTGCACTGACTGATGTTTCAGCAGAAACAAGGAGCCAACACAACATCTTTCTTTACAAAATGTCCTTTAATGTAATCTTTCATCAACCCTGTGATGGTCTGTTTTGAATCACAGCTACAGTTGGAGAATCCTGCAGCCTCTCGGTGTGCAGCGCTGCAGGAAACAACATGCGTCATCAGTGGCGTTGTGGACGGACGGAGACGCTGATGAGAGTTTGGCACAACAACAACAGCCACTTGGCTCTGCAGAGCGCTGCACAGATGGAGCCAGAAACCCAGCTAACATGCTAAATAAATGAGCACTGGGGTCTGATCACTTCGACTCTCATTAATACTGCTTAATGGAATTCATTTATTTACCGATTTGACGTTTATTTGATTCACTGCGCTGTTGTAGCAGCCTGCAGGGCGGGAATCACAGAGCTCTCACAGAAAAGAAGAGAGTGATTCATTTAACCCTGTTTTTATTACTCGAGCTCACCAACAGCGTCGGCCGCTCATGGAGGCATTATTCTGTTTTTAATACATAATTTGCTTGTATTTTGTGGTGATTGTGGGCTACCACGGTAGTTTAAAAACGCTGTGATTATAGATAAACAGGCACTTTGTGTTTTTAACAATGAAGCGACTGTTAGTCTGGCTCACAGGAAGTCGGCTGTGGGTGTAAGCCTGCCTGATTCTCCTCCCCTTCCGGTATCTGCATGTTACCGTTTGCCAGGACGCTGTCGCTGCTTCCTGGGCTCAGCGACGCCCACGACGACTCTGATTGGTTTAAAGAAATACAAACGAGCCCCAGCGTTTTCCCTACACCAGAACGATAACGGGTTCAGCCAGAGCTTTCTCTCCAAAACCAAGTGTAGAGAGGTCTGACGGTGCGAGACTAACCGACTATTGATTGCTAACACTTCCAATAATGGAATGAGGAAACTCCTTGAAACATGCATCCGTACTCAACACGCACTCATCTTCATCATGACTGCACGATCGCTGTCTGAGAGAAACACAAAGACACGTCACAGATAGTGTGAACACTGCTTCATATCTCTTCTATAACTGCTCTCACATCTTTTAGAACCATACATGACTGAACTATTACTGTACCATACAACAAAGTCCAGTAGTGAGAGATGGGATTTTATTTACTCCGTGCTTGTCATGAATAATGGATGCAGCATGTTTTAGTAGAGAAGATGAGAGAGCAGAAGGGGATTCCTTCTTCATGGAGGTTGGAAGAGTTTGTTCAGCTTCAGTCATGTAAGACATGTTCTCTGTCCTGTGGTGTATTTCATGCTTTATGCTTTACAGGCTTGTTCCTCTCAGGTCATACTTGCTGTCAGAGCTGAAATCACTTGCGCTAAATCAAACCTGGATAAAGGTTTTGGCCTGCAGACACCTGCTGTGTCTGAATACTCTGCTGCAGTTTGTAGCTCCTCAACATCTGATTAGAAAGCTCGGTGATCATCTCTCCATAGGCCGAGGGATTTGTAGGATTTGTTGCAGATATGTTGGGAACTGCTGACACACATGGACCTTTTGTAAACAGCATGAGCTTGTGAGATCCGAATGAGGCCGTGGCCGTTTAGATTAGACTGACTGAGAAGAAGCTGTTCCAGGTTTCTGCCTTTACGTCTTCATGTTGTTCCCTCCGGTCTCCTCTCCATACTGTACCGAGCTGTTGGACCCTGACAGTGACTTTATTTAAGACAGCGCCAACAATAACTGTTTACTGCTGTTCAGCATAAACACTCCCTTGTATTTTCTCTCACCATCTTTCTGTTATTGTTCCTTTTCTCCCGTTCATACTCTTCCTCGTCACTTTTCTGACCTCAGTCTTCTTCACACTGAGTAAACTAGCAGTCAAAGAAATGTATTTATCTTATCTTGTAAGCAGTGTGTCCAGTGTTGAGGCTGTTTATCTGGGATAAACGTCAAGAGCCACAGTTCAGACATTCACCACACAGACGTATCAACCTTTAAATATTTTTTTACTCTGTCTCGGACTCTTTTCAGTCTCAGTAGATGTGGAAGTCAGCTCTAAACGCAGCAGGAACTCTTCCTTTTCTGGTTCGAGTCAGATCCGCTGGCTGGTGCTGTCCAACGTTAGCTCCTGCTTTGAATCTCAGGCTGTTTGACTGCATGTCTGCTGGTGTGTGAAATATATGTACAGACGTGGTCGGCTGCAGACATGCACATGGACACCGGACACGCACACGTTTCTATACATACTACAATCAGTGGTCTGCGTACGCACACAGGTTCTACTCTAGAGAACATGATGGGGACCTCCTGACAGCGAGAGGAGGAGCTCCTTTGTTTGTTGTATTTGGCTGAACGACATTAAAAAAGTCAAAAAAAGAAAACAGCGTGTGCGATAAGAACAGGACCAAGGACGAAGAAAACAGTTTGTAGTGCGTACAGTCCGCACAGGGGTCACAAACTTCGGGCTACACACGGACGTCCACACGGTTTGAGAAAGAGAAGGGTTAGAATAACGGGAGTTTGGTAGCTGATAGTTCGGAATTTATCCTCAACATGTTTTGACAAATATGATTTCCATTTTAGTTTTTCCTATGCAACTTTAATGCAGCGACCAGAAACAAAAAGAATCTGGTTTCATATCTGGTCTGTTTGATGACAGAGTTGTGCACTGTAACATCATTTTACAAGTTTGACTTGTTTTGAAGTGGAAGCCGAGCATGAGGGAAGACCTCTTGAATATTTAATGGATGCTCTGCCCTCCATTTCACATAAGTGCATCACAGTGAGAACATCCTTTTCTTCCCCTCACATTAACCCTTTCAGCTCGGGCTCTGATGAGAAGTCCACCCTCCTCCTGTAAGTGCAGCTTACTGGACCGACATTCATGTGTTGCACTGTTATTCACAGGAAAAGTGACAGAAATAGTTGTGTAAAGAATAAAAAGAGAGCTAAGGAGTTCAGACCCAGTTCACTTTCTCACCGCCACACAGCTGACCAATCACTGTGTGAAGTGGGTGTGAAAGTCACATTGTTGGTTTTGTAAAGTTACAGACATTGGAAGGGTTTGAACTTCTGTTAAATTCTCTTTGACAAGTCGCAGTGGACTTTGAGATCTAATATCCACAAACCACTTACACTGTATCATAATGACCATCAGTAACCTTCCAAAAGGGCTGGTAGAGGAGAGAGAATTACATCCATGATCAAAACATACATGCAAGTCAGTGATGGCTGATAGCTACAGCTCATTTCCCACATGAAACATCACAGATACAGAAGCTTTGTCTGTTAATGATCCAAACAGATTGGACTGGTCGGTCGGACTGTGGAAGGAGCGTTAGTGTACTCTTAAATCAAGCAGTTTTCCCTTTAAGTCCCACAGTTCAGAGATTGGACTAATAATCACGCCCACAGTTTGAGTTTTTTATCTGTATGTTCTCAGGCAAGTTCTGAAGCGTCTTTTTCTCTGATTTCCAAGTGGATTTATGAACGTTAATTCTGGATGGACATCAGAGATAATGATATCCTCGGGAAGTCGGGAGTCACTGCTGCAGCTCCACCTGCTGACCGTGTTGGTGAGCGGTCAAATCAGCAGCCACACTACAGTAACTGATTAATTTATAACATTGACCTCGTCTGGTCTAACAGCATAAAGTTTATGGTTTACGGCGTTAACAATGGCAGAACAGCGGAATTCCACTTTCATGAGCAGTGGGAGGAAGAGTTCTTCATCACAACGGTGAAAGAAAAGAGTGCAGGTCTCATTTGTGGGACGACTGAGGCGACAGCGAAGCGGCACAACACAGAGAGGCACTTCACTACATGCCACAAGACTTTCAGTGCTATCTACCTGCCAGGTAGCTCATTACAGGTAGAAAAAGCCTGTGAGTTAAAGGCAGCTTTGGGCAATTTTTTTGCACTAGGCCGGTGAAAAAGTCCCAAGCAGCAACAGAAGCTTCGTTTAGAGCTGCACATTTTTGACTAAGAACAAGATAGTGATGTACTGAATCGCAAACACCTTGATCAAAGATGAGAAGAAAGGGCCTGAAGTCATCACCGCTCTCTCTGACGTCCAATTGGGGGCAAGTTTGAATGCCAGAAGAGTGTCAGCTACGTCCGAGAACTTGACAGAACAGCTGGACTGAGATCTGAGTACATGCTGGTGGTTTAGCATCCAGTGTGACGAGTCAGTGGACACCAGCAGTACGGCGCAGCTGATGGTGTTTGTACGAATGGTGTTCCATGATTTCTCCACGAAACACAAACTCCTGTCACTACTGCCCCGGACAACAACAAGGACGGGGGGGTGATATCTGCGACGTGGTGAAGGGGTATTTCATGGATAAAAGGTACCGTTGGAAAAGTGTCTGCGACAACATACTTCATACTATTGTATGATGACCGGCTGTCACGCAGACTTCTTCGCGCAATGCAAAGGTGACCCAGACTCACCCAAATTTCTACATTAGCACTGCAACATTCACCAGCAGGCGATATGTTAAAAAGTGATGGGCTTTAATCACGTAATGACTCTGGTCGTAAAGCTCATAAACAGCATCCAAAGCTGAACAACACAGGTCATTTAAGGTTCTGTAGGGGGAGCTGTCAGCTGAATATGCTTAGCAGGGGAGGGGTTTTTCAGGGGTTTTTATCACTTTTGGGTGAAATGAAAGAGTTCATGGAATCCAGAAGCAAGGACACTGAGCGGATACTGATCTTTCATTTCTAACGGACATCACTGGGAAACTGAACCATTCGAACTGTGAATTGCAAGGCAGAGGTAAGACTGTCTCTGACACGATCAGAGCTGCGAATGCTCTTAAAGCCAAGATGAACATTTTCTCTGTGCATTTACAGAGAAAGAAATTGCTGCACTTTGCCTCTGTGCAGTCAGCGCAGGATGACAATGCTTCTGCATCTGGGGCCTTGAGAGTAGCCCCAGGCCACGTGTGTCATTCAAATCTTTCATGCAAGTGGACATGACATGCACTGCTGAGTGCAGTGGAATGGCAGAGATGGAAATCCTCACGTTGCAAAGTGACACTCAGCTCAAGCCCACCAGGGCTCACCAAACCTTTGGTGCCTTGTGGACCCAGAAAAGTACAAATGTGTATGCTCAGCAGCTATGAAAGGTTCAACCTATCTGTGTGAATCAGCCTGTTCTGATATGAACTTCATTAAGAACAAACACGCCTTACTGATGCTCATCTACAAGACTCACTCAGAGCTGCAGTGCCAAGTTATTACTGATTACAGTGCACTTGTGAACAGTACGCAATGCCAAGCTTCCCACTAAAAGACCTTTACAGAGCCATCAGGTGTTTACAGATGTTTTCTTTTGAAACATCAGAAAAGGAGTTTAGGAACTTTAACTTTAAACTCTAATATTATTGTACAGAAATGTGACAAATATTGTATGACCTTCAAATGTAGAAACAGATGAACTGTTGAGATTAACAGAGAAATCCTTAAACTTGCATGTTTAAATAAATATATAACTGTTTTCCTGTGATCACTTGGTAAAACATCATTAATAATGATTGTGAGCAATCATTAAGAGTAATCGGTGAACATAGACAGTCTCCTATGTAGGAGGCACGTTTATGTAGCCTATTAAATGCATAATATTCATTAATTAAAGGTAAACTGAGCAAATGTATATTTTATATATATATAGATATATATATATATATATATATATATATATATATATATATATATATATATATATATTATATCAACATTATATCAAACACGTAGCCCTCCATATTACCATCAGTCTCAGGTGAGTGGTTGGTGAGCCCTGGTTCAGAGCCCCTTGATAAAGTAACTACCTGCAGAGGTGACCTCCCTCCATATCTCTCTGACTTCCCATCCCTTCCCGTCTTTCCCTCGGCATCAGGACTGTGTGGGCTGTTCTTCAGGGACTAAACCTCCTTATAGGATCTGCGTGATGATCGGCCATTTTCAAACGTAATTTATGGCTGTAGCGCGTCTTCTGTGATGTTCAGTCACATCGTGTTGATTTGAATAATAGCACAAAGGCAACAGGAAATTAACCATCATTGTTTGTGTGTGTGTGTGTGTGTGTGTGTGTGTGTGTGTGTGTTTGTACTGTGTGCATACTTACCTACCTGGCTGTGTAGTATTTTTTGTGGTACATGTGTATGACTCCTTTGTTTGTGTGTGTGTGTGTGTGTGTGTTTAAAGGCTGTAGTAGGCTCCAGCTAAATGTGTTTTTTTCACGTTCTTGCATAATCTCAGACTGTTTTTTGTGATGATGAAACAGATGATTCAGTGAGGTAACTCGCTGAGGTTACATCATGTGGACACTTCGTGGTTTCTCATCCAGGAAGAAATTAAACTCTTTCTCTCTGTTGTTTGTGCCTGACCAATCAGGCGTGAGGGACATATTGCTCATGTTTCTCACTGAGGAGTCTCAATCAACGACTCAAACATTATTTTGAAGAGTTTCTCTGAACTCGGCCAGTTTTGTGAATGTGACCTCGGAGCAGTTTGAATCACTGATCGATGCCGTGGCCACGTTTCAGAGCTTGCTGCATCTTTAGCCGGTGAGACATGAATCTCTGCATTCACGTCTCTAAAACGAAACTCTCACATGAATGTGTTGTGTCTGAAATGGGTTTACAATCCCCCCCCGTATCTGGACCCAGTCTGGAGCAGTTTAGTGTCACAGTGACGGAGGGTTTTATCTGTTGTCTTTCCTCTCGGCCTCCATCTCAGACAGAGCAGCTAATAACCACGAACACAATCCATCTGGGCCGCATTCATTTCCTCCAGCCTCACAGCCCATTACACACACACACACACACACACACCCCTCAGCCTCAGTATGAATTATTTTGGTGTGGAGATTACACTGTAAATACACTGTAGTTGGTTATTTTGTATTTTTGCGAGTCCATGTTTCATGAATTGTATTTTGACAGAATAAAACCAAACCAAAAATGTTACATCACCAAAAGGTTTGGGTTTTTTAAAAAAAAGCTGAAGACTGGATCTTTTTAAATTGGTATTTTATTGTCTCGGGGTGCATTAAACTTCCTCTGCACACAGTGAAGTGAGCTCACACTGCGTCTGCTATAAAGCTGCAGTCATGCTAACGTGCACAGCATTCGCTCGGATACATTTGTGTGGCTGTTTGTTTTATTACTTGTATGTAGAATATTTTTATGAAACGTGTGTGTGTGTGTGTGTGTGTGTGTGTGTGTGTATATATATATATATATATATATATATATATATATAGAATGAAGCAGTGCTGCAGCTGGTGCTGCTGGTTCACCTGTCGTCCATGAGTGGTCACCTACTCATGGTGACATATTATAAATTACTCGCGTGCAGGTTTCCTCTACTCATGTTTCATCCTCACCGTGTCTCCTTTCTAACTGTCTTGTGAAGCAGTTCTCTGAAATCTCCTCATACAAAACAAACACAGTGACAGCTAGCATGCTAACGTTACATCATTCAGACATGACTGACACACACACAGCTAATTTTTTCTTTCTCCTGCGCTGTCTGAACGTCCAGGATGAGTCTGGATGAGTTTGGTAATAATTCAGTTATCGTTCGTGTAGCTTGTAGGATAAGCTGCACCAACACAAGCAGCTCTGGATGTAAACAGCTTTGAGGTTTAAATGAGGCAGAAAAAGGCGTCCCAGCTTCATGATTTCCTCTTTTGCTGTTACAGCTCAGAAATAGATCTCACAACATGAACTAATGTGCGATGAGAAATATTGTGTTCATGGAGACAGTAACAGTTCCCTTATTGTCCAGTGGCAGCCTCAGCCTCGTGAGGATGAAAATGATGGTGACAGCAGTGAAGGTGCTGATGCTGATGGTGATAATGGCAGAAATATAATCAGACAGGCAGGTGTTGATGTTAATGACCAAACCGTTTTATTTAGCTTGTTACTAGAACATGATCTGATGTGTCTGAATGCTCCAGCTCACAGTCGATCTGTATTTTATGGAAATGATCCTTACGTTCTCATTTGTGCTCCATTTGTCTCTCTGTCCTTCATCTCTGTTCTTTTCCTTCTTTAAAGTCTCTGGTCCTTTCTCTCCTGCCTCTCTCTCGTCCCCGCTCACCTGCTGCATCACTGCAGGTGTGTAAAACATTTCCATTTCATTGGCTCTCAGTCAGACTTTACTCATTAGCTACGATAATCAGCGGTGGAACAAGTGTTTAGATCCTTTACTTATTATTTCAGCCCTATTTGTATTATTATAGACATATTCAATTGTTGAATATATTAGGTTGTTGCTAACATCACATTTTAATTGCTACAGGAGAAATTAAGGATTTCACAATGAATAATGGAGCAGATGGAGGTTAAATCCTCGTCTCTGATTGGCTGTTTCTGCTTTAATTTGAAGATAGAGTGAAAATGCAGACGCTTGATTCAGTTCAACAGAAGTAAATGTGTAACCAGCAGAAGACGATATTATCAAGTGTCCTTGTTTATTGCTGGATTTAATGTTCATCCACAAGAATATTTATTGGAGATGTTACAACACTGAGAAAATAGTAAGCTGCTGGATCAGCCCCCCACGACACTTTGATACCTTTTGTTAGTCGGCAAGAAAATGAATCATGTTTGAATTGTCAGTTCCGACTTGTGCAGCTGATTATTCCCAGTTTATTCACCTGGTACACACACACACACTTCACTTTGCATTGTTAAGCACCAACATACAGAAAGTGTCTCAGTAACAATAACAAGGCGACATTCAGCTGGACGGTCCAGATACAGAGGTTTATTACCGCACAGATAAAGAGAGGACAGGAGACAGGAAGTGTGAGGACGGGGAGATGCAGTGAATACAGTGAAGACAATAAAACAAAATCACGTCTGCCCTGATTGTCCTGTCAATCCCGCTGCATATTCACCACACAAAGGCAAATCTTTCCTCAGACAGAGTGAATAAACAAGCCCATTGATTAAACCTTTAAAAAGTTCCACTGTCTCCGAATGAACTCACCAAACATTGGTACTTCAACTCCAGCATAAATCATTTCAACTGATGTTTCAGAGGTTTTCTATTTATTAATTTATTTCCCTTTTGTTTTCCTGAACTTGTGTTCTGACTGATGATGACAGTAATCATGTTTCCAGGGGAGAGGAGGAGGAAGGAGGGGGACAGGAGTTCAGAATCAAACCTTATCCTTTAAAACTGTTTCTATTTTTACTTGCTAAAAGCTCTTCTTCTTCTCTA
Organism: Macquaria ambigua; assembly: GCA_008360985.2. Classification (NCBI taxonomy): domain Eukaryota; kingdom Metazoa; phylum Chordata; class Actinopteri; order Centrarchiformes; family Percichthyidae; genus Macquaria; species Macquaria ambigua. The sequence goes on along the minus strand of VMKM01004477.1, from coordinate 4,748 downwards.
GCTTGTCTACTCTAAAACATTTCACATTGTGACAGAGCTACACTTTGCAGATTGGTTTGGCTCTAATCAACTGAAACACCGGCTCTGGAAAGAAAAGAAAAAGGCTAAAAAGCTCTACAAAAAGATTTTTTTTCACTCTATATATCTCTGTACGAGACAAGAAGGCATCTGTAGCAAATGTTCATTAAAGGTACAAGCCGTGCTTAAAGGGACAGCCCTGTGCACTTTCAGTAGCAGTCCATGCTCTTCGTGGTCACGTCCTTTGTCTTTTAACTCAAACACAGTTTCCTGGCTCAGACTTTGAGGCAGTATCCGCAGCTTCTCCCAGAGTTCTTGCTATTTTTGGTCTGTTTTGGTTCTGACAGGTTTCTGCTTGCACTGTCCTCCCTACGTCTCTGTTTTGTCTTTCCTGTGTCTTCTCCGTAAGCACCGTCCCTACCCTATCTGTCTGTTTGAGCCCATCCCATCACAGTGCATTGGGTCATGGCTGTAGGGCTTAGTGAGCAGACCTGGGCAAACAATAATACATGTAAATTTGGTATTGAACAGTATTCAATCTCTTAAAATTGCACTTGATCTGTTGTATCAGGCAGCTGAAAGCCTCAAAGCCTTGCAAAAGAAAGATAAAGTGTAAAAGCTCTTGGTCAGTATCGGATTACTGGTTTGCTCAGGTCTAGTGCTGGGTGCAGTGGGAGGTGGTGAGGAGGTAACCGAGAAGCAGAGGAGGAAGGAAGTGAGTGAGAGGTGATGATAGTGCCAGTCTGTGTGTCTCTCTGTGAGTCCCGTTACTATGGCAACATGATGGGAGTGTCTGAGAACACGGACATGATGGAGTCTGTCTCCCCTGCCCTCTGCTGCGACTGGTTGTGGAGCTTTGAGTGCTGCTCTGCCCCTAGCAGTAACCCTGGCCCCAAATGTCCATGCACTGCCCCAGCTCCCGGCCCCGCCCTGAGTCTGCCATTCTGCTGCTCTTTGATTGGCTCCAGAAAGACCACATGCTTGTTGGTACTGACCTTGCGGCCCGGGCCCTCAGTGGTCGCCGGGGGGGTGGGGGTGAGGATGGAGGATTGGGCGCTCCCTGCCCCAGCCTCGTTCCCCTGGCTCGGGGTGGCCAGGGTCGAGGCCTTAGGACAGGGAGGGCAGCGGCAGGGTGTCAGGTAGAGATACATGAGGACTAGCACCAGGCTCACCACACAGCCCAGCAGGGTGGTGAATCCGGTGTTGAAGGACTCGTGAGACTCGCTGTCATGGTGCAGCACCACGGTCACGTTGACCTCCCACGTTTCATTGCGTCGCTGCTGCTGGTCCAGAGCCATACACCAGTAGATACCAGTATCCTCTACACGCGCCTCCACGATCTCCAAGCTACCGTTGGTGTACATTTTTAATGATCCGTTGTTTCCTGGCGGTGCCACGTACTCCTGATTCGGCGACACCCAGAGAAAGGTGACATGCTGTCCGGTGAGAGTGGTCACACAGTGCAGCAGCACTGCCTTTCCTTTCTTCACTGAAACACTGCCCTCCTGCTCTTTCAGCAGCCCACTCATCACAGTCAGGTTGCACTTTTCAAAGTAGCGGCCATGCTGGAAGAAGCGCACAGTGCCCCTCTGTATCCCGTAGACCAGACAGGTGTGCTCCTCTCTGAAGTCTTCCACTGAGGCGAAGCCTCTCTGTTCCCAGTGCCGGAACAGACTGTACATCGAGCACTCGCACAGCAGGGAGTTGTTGTGAAGGTAGAGTCCTCTCTGGACTGAAATGGGTAAGTTTGATATATCCTCCAGGGGTAGTTTGGGCAGGCGGTTTGAGGACAGGTCCAGCATGGACAGGTGAGGGTGGCTGTGCTCTTGGATGGAAAAGAAGGGGAAGTCAGTGAGACGGTTATGACTGAGGTAGGCCTTGCGGAGGCGGCTCAGTCCAGCCAGAGCTCTGCTCTCCACGTGGACAATGCGGTTGTTATACAGGAGCAGTTCCTCCAGTCCAGGCAAATCTAGGAAATAATGCTGCTCCAAAACACCAAGCTGATTGGACGACAAGTCCAGGTGTCGGAGCAGAGTCCCAGAGGTGTTTCGAAATGCCCCCGGGTGAATAGTAGTCAGCTGGTTGTGCGTTAACCGTAATGTCTCCAATCGATAAAGTCCCTCAAAGCTGCCCCCCTCCAACTGCACAATCCGGTTATGGCTGAGATCCAGAGTGACAGCAGAGACGGACATTTGTCTGGGGACCTGCTCCAGACCCACGGCAGCGCAGCTGAGGATGTCCAAGGCACAGAGACATCTGCCCGCCTGGGAGGAGCCCTGAGACAGGCAGATGGTGGCCTGGACCGGGCTCAGCTGGGGGAGCTGGAGACAAACTAACAACACGACAACAGACCACCATGACGGTGATGCTGCTATAACAGCTGGTGCCACCACACCCTGCAGAAAACCTCTGTTACCACCAACATACAACATGATGCCACCAGCAGGCTGTGGGCATCAGCAGCCAGGGGTCTGTTTATAGGCTTCTCTTTGTGACCCAGTTTATATCTCTGTTTCTGTCTCCACTTTAGAACAGCCGGTGTCCTTCATGCTGTGTGATTCATCTCATTTTGACGTAATTTAACATATAAATGGAGTCCTGACAGACTAACACTCGAGACTTTTTCATTTTGATCTTGTTCCAGTCCCTTCACATATACAGTCTTTTCTCTTCTGCTAATATTCCTGCCACAGGCAAATATGCCAGTGTAAATGTTTAACTCCCTCACTCTGAGTCTCTTATCATTTTCAGGACACATCTAAGACAGAAATCTTATTTGCTTTGTTGTGTGTAAGCTACAGGGCACAAACACAATGTCACTGTAATGCATGCTCGCTGACTTTCCTTTACGCTTGCAGCTTGTGCTCTGGCGTGATCATTTATTTTGTCTAACCCGGTTAATGTTGAAGGAGGCGGCTGCATCTGCATCCACCTGCCAACACGGCAGCCATCTGGAGAGGGCAAACAGGAAAAAGAGAGGTGGCTACATAAAAAAACAGTTTGTGAGGTCCAGGTCTGCCGCTGTAAACAAACTAAATCCTTCTGCTCTGTAATTTGTGTTTAGCAAGCTGGAAGTAAGCAGTGGGAACAGAATCCAACTCTGTTTGCTCTTGGCTCAGGGCGTTAATGTGGAAAAAAGAGAAATATTTTGGCAATAGGTTCAAAGATAAGGTAGTGATGGACAAAACAACATCAAAGTTTAGTTGCTTTGAAACTCATCCAGGTGTTCAGAAAAGTGGAAAAAAGAGGAGCTGCAGGTACGTTGAAATATTCTCCTTTGTCGTCGGTTTTATTCCATCCAGAGCGCTCAGCATGACTTCCTCTCACCTCTCTGCAATCCACTTAGCCCATAACTGCAGCTTTGTACCTCCAACACAGACAGAAAGAAGTCCTTCCTGATTGTTAGCTCCTGAATTTGTTGATGACTTTCTGGGTCGTCTTGTTTGAACCACCAAAACGCTGCCTTTTCATTGGTCCTTCAAGTGGACATGAGATTCACTTTCCAGTGAAGTAAACAGACCAAGGCTCCAAACCAAGATTCAGGTTTCCCACATGAGCTGACCTTCTCTCCTCTTCACTCAGCAGCTCCTGTCGTGATGAAGGAGCCTCGTCGTAGTTGTAGCATGTCTTTGTTTTCACACCAAGTCGGGTTTTGTGAATCACGGACCCAGCTGTCTGCCGCCCACAGCCCGCCCCGAGTTGCGGATCAGATTTTCAAAGAAGTCAGCGTCCAGTCCACTTCACTCCACTCGCATCTACACCGCTCTGTTGCTCGCTGTGTCTTTATCCTCCGGCTAATTTGTGCAGAGCCTTTTTTTTCAGCAGTGGGAGGAGGGTGAGAGATTTTCAAAAGGCTTCATGCAGAAGAGAAATGTCGCTTCGCTTTCTGTGAAATCCCAAACATGAAACATGCAGCTGTGAGCTCTTCCTCCTCTTCCTCTTTATCTTCTCTCCTCCGAGGATCCGACAACACAGATACAGAGAGGAAGGTTGTAGTGAGTCCTCTCCAGATGTGAGGGATGGAGTGTGTGTGTCGGAGGCTGAGCTGTGTGTGTGTGTCGGAGGCTGAGCTGTGTGTGTGTGTGTGTGTGTGTGTGTGTGTGTGTCGGAGGCTGAGCTGTGTGTGTGTGTGTGTGTGTGTGTCGGAGGCTGAGCTGTGTGTGTGTGTGTGTGTGTCGGAGGCTGAGCTGTGTGTGTGTGTGTCGGAGGCTGAGCTGTGTGTGTGTGTGTGTGTGTGTGTGTGTGTGTCGGAGGCTGAGCAGTGCTGCCTCCCGTCTCTTTACGACTCGCTCTCAGCTCAGTTGCGAGCTCTGTGTTCTGGTGCTTTCCCAGCTCCTCCTCTCCTCCACTCTGGTTTAATCTCAGACCCTCCTCCTCCTCTTCTCCTCGTTTTACTGCTTCGCTCGCTTTCTGTCTATTTCTGTTTCACGCTCATCACCACGTCTCTCTCTCTCTGTCTCTGTCTCTCTCTGTCTCTGTCTCTCTGTCTCTGTCTCTCTCTCTCTCTCTGTCTCTGTCTCTCTCTGTCTCTGTCTCTCTGTCTCTGTCTCTCTCTCTCTCTCTGTCTCTGTCTCTGTCTCTGTCTCTCTGTCTCTGTCTCTCTCTCTCTCTCTGTCTCTCTCTCTGTCTCTCTCTGTCTGTCTCTCTGTCTCTGTCTCTGTCTCTCTGTCTCTGTCTCTCTGTCTCTCTCTCTCTCTCTCTGTCTCTGTCTCTGTCTCTCTGTCTCTGTC
>VMKM01004476.1:0-16425 GCA_008360985.2 Macquaria ambigua | reverse complement strand
CTCTCTCTCTCTCTCTCTCTCTCTCTCTCTCTCTCTCTCTCTCTCTCATCAGCATCACATCGGCCAGGGAGGAGGTCAAAGTTCACGGCGATGCGCCTGCCTCCGCGGTCCTCCCACCGGACCGCTTGATTGACAGCAATCAGGACTAACCTCCCCTCTCTCTCCCCCTTACCTCCCTCCTCCACCTGTCAAGACAAAGTGGCTGGTTGTGTGTGTGTGTGTGTGTGTGGACCATTTCCTCTGTCATTTTTAATTATCCAAATGATATTCAGCTTCAGACCCCCCCCCCCAAAAAAAAAAACCTCCCATAATCCCGCAGTCCACCCTCCCAACAGATGCTGTCAGGAGGGCGCCGTCGCGCCGCCATTAGCATAAGAGCGTGTTTGTTTAAAGAGCCCGTCCCGCCTATAAAATCAAACAATTAGAGATGCAGACAAGCCGCGGCCTATTGACTGCATAAATAATAAGACCTGCACTCGTCTTTTTTCTTCCTTTCACTCGTCTTTTTTTTTCTTCTTTTGCTCTCTGGATGCTTCGTTTATTGGTTCAGACCTCTCTCTCTCTCTCTCTCTCCGCCCGTCTCTCTGCAGTTATTCCCACAGCTAATGAACCTGCCGGACCTCACAGGAAGTCAGAGAGGGGGGTTGTGGGTAATCAGGATGCGAGGCTCGACGCTCACCACCGTGACCTTTAGTCTCGCCGCCGCCGGGTCACGCCGGGCCTCTGGAGTCATCTGCGCATTGCAGGCTGGCGAAACCCGCCTGAAACCCACAGCTCGGTGTGTGTGTGTGTGTGTGTGTGTGTGTGTGTGTGGTAATGTGTTCGCTTTTGAATATGCAGGTCTTAAAAATTCATCTCAAGGCCTGGAGTTCACAGAGAGTGAGTGAAATATATCTGAAATACTTCGTCTGGCACGTGCCTGTGTGTGTGTTTGACACTAGAAGCTGTTCTTTTCTTTCCTTTTGATATATTCTTTAAATACATTATCAATATATTTCATACGTGCTTTGAGACATTTAAAAAAATAGAAATTCTTTTTCATTCTCAAAGTTGCCGTGAATTGAACAGTGTACATGTTACTGCTTATCTAAGTGTCTGTCTGCCTCCCTCAGGTCAAATCCACACAGTCAAGGTCAAATCCACACTGGCAGCGTTTTCTGAAGCACTTCTTGAGAGTCCTTTACACTCGTCCTGTAAAGTGTCTCGTCTCCGGATGAGATTTAAGTCACTTTCACTTATACACTTCCACGTATACGTCTCACAAATCTGATTGCAGTCCATGATGACAATGCACCTGAAGCTGTTCGGTAACTGCTAAAAATGCCTGAAGAATAACTTGTGCTCTTTAACAGTTTAGCCAAATAGCTAACAACTATCCATAGACTAACACAAACACGTGGATGAATCGTATTTATGATCTACGAGAGAGACAAAAGTTTTATTGTCATTAAAGGCTCTCATTCATGCTGCTCCCTCACCAATACAGATCACTGAGTGGTCGAACTGATCACAGATCAAATAAACGCTACAGCAGCTCGGTGCACCTTCTGTAAGTGTTGAAATCACTGGAGCTTTATTGAGACAGAAAATAACAGCTGGGAGGAGTAAAGATGGAGTAAAGACGGATGCATTTACACCTTTCAACATCTGGCTGAAACGCGTCTCAAACCTCCTTCAGAGGTGTTTTGAGAAATCGGGTTTCAATCTGTCTCTTACGCTTCTTGTTGGTATTTACACGTAGCTTTTTCGAGATTGGAAAGCTACCTGATCCACCCAAAATGCATGAAGATTTTTATAAGACAAAACAAAACAGAACAAGAAAACATAGACTGTCAAATCTCAGATGCCAGAGCTTCCTTGAATGCATCAGCAATATTTTTTTTATTATTTATTATTATCGCATGGCGGCAAAGTAACAACACAATAAAGATGAGTAAAGTTTCAAGTCTCTTCCACTTTGTTTTTATGGAAATGAACTGAAAATGCTCAGCAGGATGCAAAACCAGGGGAATGGTCATTTAAAACTAGGTGTCTTTTGGTGACTTGCTTCTCCTCAACTTTTTCACTTCCTGTCTGTCTGTCTGTCTGTCTGTGTACCCGTCTCCCCGTCAGATGCACATAGACACATTTCACCACTTCCTGTTTATAAACCTCCACCGTAATATTCCCATAATCCACCTGGGAGCAGCAGATCTGTCCTGTCATCCCTCCGTCCTTTCACGTCTCCGCGTCTAATTTTCACCTACGGTGACACTCATTGGTTGACAGTTTGATTGACGGGCTGACAGGAAGCTGTGTCATGTCTGTGCGCCGTCGCTGTCGTCTTTAATTTCCCCTCATCGCCGTGACAACACACGGACACCTCACATCTGTTTTACAGCACGCAGAGTGAAGCGGTCGGTTAACAGCTGCAGGTGAAGGACTCAAACGCATCATTCAGATCAAACAGGACAGTCGTTACAAACTGCTGCTGCTCCACATTAAAACTGTAATCTCTACTTGATCTTGTAACAGATGTAACAGAGGAGTTTCAGCTTATGTCTCTTTACTTTTTTGAAGTGGATTTAAAGAACACAGCTGGCACTTTTGGATTAAAGCTGCGGACGGCTGATTTATAGTTTTTTTGGGCAAATATTTTCACAATTAAATGCTTTTTTAAATAATTTTACTTGCTTTTTGGGTCTAAATCCACAGTCAAAGTAAAGAGACGAGAGGAAAGACTGAGGGAGAGAAAGTGGACAACATGCAAAAAGATCTGGAGACTTGAATCTAATGAAATTGTTTCCTTATAGATGTCAACCCACTGAGCCACCAGAATGACATACTTTGACTCTTTATGTATACAGAAACTGAAAATAAACTAAACTACTAAACTATCTGTGTATTATTGTGTATGTATTGATTTAGATATATTGGGACATTTAAACTAAAACCATGCTGATAAAACTGTAGAGCACTTTGTAGAGCCATGTTCACCTCAGCAGATATTTTTCTGAACAAGATTTTCAGTTTAGACAGAAAATGTCACTTTATCTGATTAAATCCTGTGTCAGAGACAAACTGATCAACAGAAGACAGTTTGACAACAAGGCTGATTTTCATCTTTAACACCTGCAGTTTAAAAAATATGATTTGTATGTACATATACAGTTGTACGTGTGTGTGTGTGTGTGTGTTATTGTTGTGTGTTTGTGTGTTCCATCACCTCTGTGTCATGAGTGAGTGATGCTGTAATGTGTGTGTATGTCTGTGTGTGTGTGTTACGGATGAGAGCGTCTGAACAACAGTGCAGATATTTACCATAAACCATCTATTAAAGCAGGGCGGGGCACGTCAGCTGCCATCACTCTGACTGCGTGTGTGTGTGTGTGTGTGTGTGTGTGTTCATGCATCTTATCTGACTCTCGCTCTCTCACAGACTTGCTCTTCTATACTTGTGAGGACCATGGATGTATTAATGGATGTATTGTCAGCCTTGCTCCCAGTTTTCCCCACAGACCTCCATTATAAAAGAAAAGTCCATAAAACTTCCCAGAACCCAGATAAGCAGTTTTAAAGTGCGTGACGTCCTCCCAATGTAAAGTCTATAGGCCGAGCGGGAAATCACAGGAAGGGACAACGCGGAAGCAAACCTGGAAGCCAGAAAACATTTTATATTCAGCTCTTATAATACATGCATGCGTGCAATTCTAACATTTACCCTAAAACCTAAAACCAGGTCTTCACCTTCAAACAGGCCTCTTCAGACCGGAGCATCGGACACACTGTCCTCACTTCCTAAAACCAGCCTTTACTTTCCAAAAATGTGTCCTCTCTTACCAAACTGTCCTTACTTTATAAAAGTGTCTCCAATTTCCAAAATGTCCTCAGCTGTCTACTCGTCTCCTTGCCTCCTTGTCTTCATGTTTCCTTCTCTTCCTTGTTCTTTTGTCTCTCCCTGTCTCCTTATTTCTGCCTGTTGCCTCTCTCTTTCTGTCCATCTCCTTTCTGTCTCTTGTCTTCATGGCTCCCTCTCTTCTCGTTTCATTGCCTCCCTGTCTCCCTCTCTTGTCTGGTTGCTGCAGATCGACAGGTCGTCCTTAGCAATCTGTGTGTTTGATTCTCACACAGAGAGACAGACAAAACAACCAAACAGGCTGTGTGTGTGTGTGTGTGTGTGTGTGTGTGTGTGTGTGTGTGTGTTTTAACAGGTGTGGCACTCCTCCCCCCCGACACTCATCACACCAGGTGCTCTGCCAGGCTGCTAAACACACACACACACACACACACACAAAGGAAATCACACACACTTTCTTCCTCTTTGTCTCTGACTTCACTAAAGCGTAAACACACACAGAGTCTTCCTCCTCATCAATCACTCTCTAATTGTTCACACTTTTTGGACTAACACATGCACACAGTCTACTTTATTACACCCCCCCTCTGTTTAATTAGTGTCCGTCTGTCCGCCGCCTCTTCATCTTCAAACACCACATGGTGTCTTTAAAAAACACCAAACATCAATCTGCTCTTTAAAGTCCAGAAACACCACAACACTTTCTCTTCATCAGCAACAACTAAACTTGCTTCTACTTCCTGACCTGCTCAACTTAAAGGAGCAGTCCGCTGATTTGTTACAGCGCGGGCCTTTCTTCTTTCTGCTCAGACCTTTACGCAGCTGAAAGTCTAAGATGTGATCCTAAAGTTCATCATTTCAGCACAATATCTCCCTGCAGCTGCAGTCTGGGAAATCTGTCTTATTCAGAGTCGGGTGGGAACGTGGATATCAGTTCATCACTTGGCGTTCAGTACAGGTCCAGGACGTGTTTAGCCTAGCTTAGCACAAAGACTGAAAGCAGGGGGAAAGCCTAGCTCCATCAACAAAAAAACAAACATTTACAACAACAACTTCAAAGCGGTCTGATGAACACTTAAAAAAGGTCAAGCTTTGGATTTCTTCACGTGTGGAAATGGTGAACATGGGGCTGTAGAGATATAGAGATATATTTACTATTCAAAGAGTTTGGTGGGAGATGTGGTCACACCTGGCCTGGGCCAGCAGTTAGTGATCAATGCAAAGAAATGCACAACAGTGCAACCAAATGGGTACTTCCCTACCCTATTTTTAAAAAAAAAATTGGGGTCTAAATGACTAATACGTACTACTGGATCTGACTTACTGGAACTGGTCCAGTAGATCGCCTAAGCTGGCATCTGCAAACGGGCTGCAATGGCTGCAACGTCCTCCTTGGTGATCTGCTGGACCAATTCCAGTAAATCGGATCCAGGAGTAAGTAAAAAAAAATAATAATAATAGAGCCTATGTTTAAAACATACTAGAATTACCCTTTAAGGATCATTATGGGTTATGTTCAGGTTAGCATTATCGTACCTCGGCATAGTTAAAAAAGGTTGCATCTACCCAAATACATCACTGATTTCATGCAGAACCCTGCGAGTTAGTCAACAATCATGTTAACCTGCATGCTACGTTTGTACATGTGCATGCTAACACTTGTTAGCACGTTAGTATTCTAACAAAGCCAAAACTACGAAAATGAAACTCAACTAATAATAAACTGGATTTATCCTGTAAATATCAAATCATTTTTATGTACACCTGTGTAGGGAAAATGGATTTAAACAGATCCAGATTTGATTAGCGGATTAGATATTGATTTTGATGAAACGTTATTGAACCTAAATGAGAGCAAAACCAAACTTCAGATCATCCCTTCACAGACACTCCATCCATGTGTTTTCTACAAACATATCTACTGATGAGTAATAAAGTTCATACAAATACAAGCGTCACCCATTTACTCTCTCTCACACACACACACACACACACACACACACACACACACACACACACACACACACACACACACACACAGACCTGACAGTAGAGCACACATGGAGCTTAATGACTGCTCTCTCTCTCTCTCTCTCTCTCTCTCTCTCTCTCTCTCTCTCTCTCTCTTCATTAAGCGTTATCAACCTCTCTGGCCTAATCTCTCTGAAATTAGTGTCTGGTCTCCACCACCTAAGTGACTGGCTGGCATTCATTAGCGCTGCGGTTTAGCCAAATCAATCACGCCGCACCCCCCCCCCGTCCGCCACGCTTTCTTAAAATGTCATCCTCAAACTTCTCACAATCAATTAAGCGGGAGATTAATGAGGCCAATTTGCCACCAACACGTCGGCCTTCCTTCACCGCTGAAAAGGCTGCACACGCACACACACACACACACACACACACACACACACACACACTCACAATGACGTAGAAACACACTGTACATGTTCGCACGTAGCATTTCCTGTAGAAAGTGTGTTTGTCCTGAGAACTGCAGCACGGCACTTTAAATAAACACAGGGAGAAGTTGACTTCACTTGTTTGATGACAGAGTTTGTTCATTTAGCTGATGTAATGTTTGATATTACTGGTGTGTGTGTGTGTCTGAAACTACAGATATTGTGTTTTGTACTGTGAGAGTTGAGCGTAATAAACATTGACCGTGTCCGTCATTAATCTAATCTCTTTTGACATCGATCCATTATTTTGGGCACACTTCTGTCTTCAGCTTTTATAATCAGTTCACCTTAGAAATCTCAAAAACTGACACAAAGGTCGAGAAGATCAAGATATTAAAAAAAGGTGTGTTTAGGCAGATTAGTTTCACTTTGCATGCTTTCCTGCTGCTTCAGGAAAGCATGCAAAGTTATAGGAAATGAAATGTGTTAGCGGAGCTTCATTAGCGGTGCTATTCGTCAATAAAAACAGGTCTAAATCAGCCAGATATGGGCTTATTCTGCGCTATCTGATCAGCGGCTCAGTTTTAAATATTGCAGGAAGGAATAGGAACAAACAGAAACAGCCACAAAGAGCTGCAGGCCACAGACTCTTTCTGTGGTTTGTGACCAACAACAACTTAACCTCGCTGTGCGGTGCCGTGGAAAAACACTCGCACGATGCACCATTCACAGCAGGGCTCAGGGTGATGACCGCTCCAACTAGAGGGTGATACAGGAGTGGATTCATCCCACTCCCACAAAAATACTCCTGTCCCGTCCCACTCCCGGAAGAATGACTCCCGTCCCATCCCGTTCCCGGTTGTGTGGCTGCAATCAATTAGCAACCAGCCACCAGAGCAGACAGCAGAGAATAAAAAAGAAAAAGTGTTTATTCATTGGAACTGCATATTTACTGTATATATAAAAACTGAGCTACTGTCATTATGATTCCCCTCCCGCCCACTCCTGTTTCCTTTTTTTCCTGTCCCGTCCCGGTCACGTGATGAATAGTGAAATTGACTCCCATCTCGCAGGAATCCCACAGACTCGGATTTCCAAAAAATGTCAGCCTCCACCACCAACTATGGACCCCATAAGTAACTGTTAGTTTCCTGTAGCCTGGTGGCGGGGTAGATGTGTCTGTCACTGATAAACAACCACGTACGACTTGATACTTTTGTAAATTAAATGTAGATATTGGAAGCAGGTAATTTTTAAAAAAGTAGCCTCTTCATTTAGGGTACAGCGCTCTCTCACACACACACACCCGCACACTCACACACCTTCAGACTTCCAGGTGAGGGGAGGCCCACATTGTTCGTGTCACTTCCAATCTCACAGCTGCTTCAATCTGCCTCGGGATCTGCCTCATATGGTTGTCATAGCGACTCTCCAGGGATTATAACAAGGTATTATGGGATGTCTAGTGTCTCGAGCTGCAGGATCAGAACATGGTGTTAACACTCACACACACACACACACGCACACGCTCGACACGGTGGCGATTGCTCAGCGCAGCGTGAGCGGATGCGTGGCGGCAGCGGCGGCTCGGCTGCTCTCGCTTGTTCCAGCCTCGTGTTAACACTCACACATGACAACGTGATGTGCACAGCGGCGGAAGAGGAGAGTCGGTTGTCACGGCGACAAGCTCGCTCTCCGCTGTGGCTGTCTGCAGGATTAAAGCAGGACAGATAAAGAACAAACGCAACAACAAGGACTTGTGAGAGATGTGGCACTAATGCACGACATCCTCCTCCGTCTGCCTTTCTTCTACTGATACTATACTATTGGGATACTTTCGGGAACAGCGCCCTCTAGGTGCCAGCGTGAGTCATACAGAGTGTTCACACTGACAGCAGCTCACATTAGATTTCAGACCAGTTTCTACCTGATTCATCTCTCCTGACAACCAGGGGAGACGTCTGGACTGGTTACGTACCTGTTACCTGTTATGATGTTCGGCCCTGAAAATGCTATTTCCAAATAAAATGTGAATCCAAACTGCTGAGAGACACAAGGGGCCACCGAAGTTATTTCAAACCGGTCTGAGAGAATCTGGAAGGTAAAGCCACTTGCTTTCTGAGTCGATACCACAGTCAAAAAGACAGAAGAGAACTTTAGTCTGAGTTGACAAAGGTGGAACTGTCGACTAAACTGAACTTGTGGTTTCCAAAGCAATACTGACTGTTATATGGACACTTATATTATAATCTTGTAGAGAGAACAGGAAATCAGTCAAACAGAAAGAAGAGCTTTGGACACCACGGCAGGTGTAACACAGCAGCACTTAGAAGTAACGAAATACATTTACTCGCATATTGTCTTGAAGTACAATTTTAAAGTTCTTCCATTTTCTGCTACTTTCTACTTCGCTACTTTATTAGCCTTATTTGGAAGGCAAATATTGCACTTTTTACTCCACTTTACAGCTTTAGGTTTGTAGTTACTTTTTAGATTCACATTAATAATACAAAACAGGTTAAGAAAAGACTTTATTGATCCCCGGGGGTGAATTCACAAGCTACCCAGCTGTATGTAAAGTCATTAAAATGAGCTCCATCTTCACCAGCTGCAGTATTAAAGTGATGAACACATTAATGCATCAATAATTATAATACAATAATATCATATATATTATTCTGCATAATGAGTACTTTTACTGGTACTTTAAGTTTATTTTGTTTATGATGCTGATACTTTCTACTCAAGTGAAACTTTGAATGCATGAAACTTTTATTTGTAACAGACAGTTTGACAGCCAAGAGTCTTTTGACCCGACTGTCATTTAATCAGCACATCGAAGAAATCGCCCAGACCGCTTTTTTCAGCCTCGACAACACGGCTAAAAGTTTCTAAAAGTTTTCAAATTGCTTGTTTTGTCTGATCAACAGTCCAACAGTCCATCTGACTGTGCGACTTCTCAACTTGTTCATTCTCAGTGATCAATATGACCAGGGGCGTAAATATAGACAGTGCAGGTAGTGCGATTGCACTGGGGCCCGTAGGGTGGGGGAGCCAACAGAGAGACCGGACCCTCCAACAATGCATTGGCAGACGGGCCCTTGCAAATCAGAAATACACCTGTATTCAAAGAACAACTCTCTTTAAATTAAAAATGGTGCCATTTGCTATCTCTGTCATGGTTTTTTTTGGGGGGGGATAAAATAGTCAGTAGCAATCTATAAAAAAAATATACTTATTCTACATAAACTATGAAAACTTTAAAAAACTATTTAATTAATGAATAATTTCTTATTTTTGGGGGGTATTTTTGTCATATACAGATATGCAGTGATGATTGCTGGGTAATATGTATGTTGATGAGTCTCTATTTGATCATGTGAGGAGACGATATGATATACGATAGATAGTTTAGGCGCATTTCATAACTAGTAACTAGTGTGCACTAGGGCCCGTCATAACTACCTTACGCCACTGAATATGACAGATCTACTCAGCTTCTCTTGTCTTTCTCCTCTCCACTATTGGCCAGAAGTTAACAGGAAGCATTAATCTGCTTCCTGTTACAGACGGTCAAAGTGTCACCGTCACTGTTTTCCAAACAGCGGAGGATTCAGTTTGTAATGAATTCTTCATCTCTGTGAGCAACTTTCCTGTCAGGATCCTCCAGTGTGATAAAGGGATAAAAAAAGCACAAGAAGATTAGAAAAGTGTGGATTTTTTTACACAGCGAAGGCTCACTGGTGTCAGCCAGATTAGAATAATAATCAGGTGCCACTGAAACAGATGCACGCGCACACACACACACACACACACACACACACACACACACACACACACAGACAATTTCTAGGTTTAAACATGCACAAACAATGAAAAAGAACATCACTTTTGGAGGTTTACAAAATCACCTCAGAAACAGATGCACACTTACAAATAGTGCATACTGTACAACACACTCACACACACACACACACACGCACACACACACGCACACAGATTACCAGCCTCTATCAGCTGTGGTATCGCGTCAGCCTGGTTGTGATGTTAAAAGCTCAGCCTTTGGGCTGTATGTTAAACAGATAAGGAGTGGAGCATGTTAGGGATTAAAACTACAAGACACACACACATTTTACACACACACACAAACCCGAGGGAGCGAACAGCGATAACCCAGTCATTATCATACTTTCATAATTCCATTTAATAATTCAGCTTAGCCGCGGCAGCAGCTGGATGTTGAGGAATAATTGAAGTCTGGTGTGGAGAGAAATCTGAGGGTGAATTATGAGGAATCAGTGTGCTAATAATGTAAAGGTACATCATGAGGAATAATTTAGCCTCAGAAAAGCTCAAAGGCAAATCAGAAGAAATAATTCAGATAACAAAATAGTGGAAAATCCTCAATCTGAGAAAAGAATGTGACAGGATTTGGACCTCAGATTATAATATTCTAGGGATTCAGGAATTAGGAATAACAGAAAACAACAGAGAATTAATGATAATCCATGAGTCTGCGATGCTCATTACACATGAATTAAGAGACATCTTTGCTGTCCTGGGGCAAGAAATGTAAAGTTTGTCCAGAGAGTGGCGCCAGAGAAAAGGTCATGTTATCACATAAATCAAAACGGTGTATCCTGTACGGTGGCCATTTTAAGACATCTCAGGCTCCATCAGACTTGGCTCAGCCTTCATCAGTCTAAACTGACTTAACCTCAGCTGTATGGTAAGCTGAATGCTCAAAGGTAGCACGCTACCATGCTAATGTAAGATTACTACTGTGTTAGCATGTGGTAGCATGCCAGTGTGCACACATACTGTAGCATGCATGCTAACGGTGGAGATGTTAACATGACTGGTGTTTATTTCACATTACAACACACCTGTGAACCAAAACCAAAAGAGTTTCAATGCAGTTCCTTCTGGTTTAATAAAGCTTATGAAATTATATAATCTCTCTCATACCTTACCTGTCCTAGACCCTTGACACACCTGTTAGCAATGCTTGTTTTTCTAATTGTTGGCGTGGCTTATCACAAGCTTTACAAGGAAACCAAACAGGTAAATGTAAATATCTGAAGAGTATTGTTCACAAGATGAAGGAGGTGTACATGTGTGGGTGTGTGTGTATATAGTGTGTACAGTTTGTGTCCAGCTTGACATTATGCATTTGTCACACAGGTGTGTGAATACATTCTCATGTATCCACATGCATTTCCAACCTTATTTCCAAAGGTGAGTTCAGATAAAGTCAGCCTTGAACCTTGAACAGTTCCTACCTGTAAAATGTGGCTGCCCAGGTGAGGTTCGAAGATCTCCGATGCGACGATGCTGGGACTCCTCCTTCGCTGGGCACCGATAGCTAAACACACACACAAACACACACACACACACAAGGAGAGAGAAAGCACAGGACAGGACAGAAGAAGACTGGTGAGACTCAGACACATTGATACGAGCAAAGCTCTCTCTCTCTCTCACACACACACACACACACACACACGTTTATACAGCCTAGCGTGACGAACACACATTGCACAGGACAAGAGGAACCAGTGAGGTCAGCTCTGCAGAACAGTCTGGAACAGTGCGGCAAGTTAGCATTGTTAGCACTCCTTATTGAAACCAACAGGAACCATTAGCTTCATGCTAATAAGGTTGCAACCAAGTTTAATTTAGTGAAGTCAACCAGCAAAACTTTGTCTCCATCTGAGGAAAACTTTATTGTTTAAACATTTTTATGCAAACAATCCTGAGTGTATTTACATGTAATCGCAGGTTTGTTCAAAATTACGAACATGTGGAGTTTTTGTGGGCACTGAACCAACAGTGAATGTGCAATTAAACCAAAACTGTGAGGTGAAAGATGCTAAAACGCTCTGTAGAACTGAGGAGAGCTGCACAGTTATCTGTAGGTTCGTCACTAGCAGCAAGTCCTGTCACATTTCACAGTCATTTGATCCATTTTTAGAAATAAAAATATGGTTTATTGCAGCTTTAAAGATCATGTATAATTTTCTTGACCAGAGAAGTTCCAGGTGAATGGTTTTAGACGTGATTACCCAGTTTACATGTTGTGATATGGACATTTTGACATTTTACAGTATTCAGTGTCTCAGGAAAAAGTTGTTTCTTGTACTGTGGCCCTCTCATGTGAGCGTTTTCTGACCTGCCACTGCTTTGGTTAAGGTGTGGTTAAGTTTGGGCCTCGAAAACTACTCGGTCAGTGTTAGGGAAAGAATGAGGTCATTGGTTAAAAGAAACCAAAGCTGGCAGCTGGAAGAACAGGGGGATGAAAACAGCGAGTCTCCAAGTTGTCAGTTGTTCCCATTTGTACGATTCATGGCATCAAGACTAAACACAAAACATAGACGGAGTTCTTGGGAGAAGATTGGGGAGGCAGGGAGATGCAGTTAGGAGCAGGCTATGACACCATTTTGATGCCAAATGTTTCTAAAACCAAATAACCAATGGACAGATGATTCTGTGGCGAGCCTGATAGGCGAGTCCGAAGGCAAGGATACCAAAAAGGACCTGTCTTTCTGTCTCTCTCATTTATTCTCTCTACCTTTTTGTTTCTCACCATCCCTTTTTATTATTCTCATCTTTCTACCCATCACTGTTCATCTCTGGAGAGTGAGAGGGACAGCGAGAGGCAGACGAGAGAGAAATGGTTTATAGCTTTCTAAAATTTCTCCCTGAGGGCAAACACTCTGTCTAAAGAGAAAAACAGAAAGTACAACAGCCATAGAGAGAGTGGGGGTGGGGGGTTAGACTGTCTCTCTCTCGCGCTCTCTCTTTCCTAAAAGAAGACAAAGACAGGAAGTGTGAGAGACAGACAGGAAGAGAATTTGAATTTTGAGTATTCAATCACATACTGTACATCTGCATCATTCAGCCACAGAAACAGGTCACAAACTCAAAAAGAGTTCATAAAAGCCATCCAGGTTATCAGTCAGTCCACTCTGATGCGAGCTGCAAGCAATCCAGCAGGAGAATACTGACTGCAGGCAAACTGACACTGATATGGTTCCTTCTCGTCTTTTATACCGATAAGAAGTCCAGACAGCAGAACTCTGACTACGTTTATATACAACCGTGTTGCCAGACGAGCCCAGCATCCCAAGAATTACATCCATATTGGATAATTACACACCACACAATTCACATCCAGTGCCAGTGCAGGAAGTCAAAGAAAGAAAGGGTGTGGAGGCTGGGGTGGAGGAACAGGTTCTCATCCCAGGTCGTCAAATACCTGCGCTTTGTCACGCCCCTCGGTGTCTCATACAGATGCACATGGTACCCTTCAGGTTTAGGCAAAAAACATTGTGGTTTGGCGTATGTCACATACGGGACATGAACCCTAGTCTCTTGGGTGAACGTCCAGTGTTGTTTGATCCATCCATCCACCCAACCACCTCCTCGTGTCACCTGACGTGGATGGGTTTATGTTGAAAGCTTGGTGTGTCTCATACAGATGCACAAGGTACCTTTTAGGTTTAGGTAACAAAACTACTTGGTTAGGTTGAAAGCCCGGTGCCTGAGTGTCTGTATCAGATGCTGAGGGCCGTAACGTCGACATTCTTGTCAGGCGACAGAGTTGCATGATACTGGACTATTTTGTCAAACCTCAGGTTATGTTAAACGACATTGTTTAAAAAAATACATTTGTTTCTACAATAACCATGCATGGCAGTTATGAAAAGTTTAAGGTTAGGGGGAAATCTGTGTATAGAAAATGAACTACTGTTAAGGTATGGTAACACTACAGGTTAGAGAAACATTGTGGTTACGGTTGGGAAGCAAACTCTCCTCGCATGAATGTTGGATTTGGATGTGACGATGCATCTGCTCGACCAATCACAATCCACAGCACTGGTTCTGGTTCTGGTTCATTTGGTCTGGTTCTCTGGAACAAAGCGCCTGATCTGTCACAACTGAGTCCACATTCAAAAACAAATTGAAACTTTTCCTTTTCTGTCTGTCTTTTGATTTTTATGTACATTTGTCTGTGTAGGGTGAATGTGGGGTTCTTCTGTCTTTGGGTGGATTTTGTCTTTTATTTTTCTTTTGTTATTGTTGCCTTTTCTTGTATGTTTTTTGTTTTATTCTTCTGTACATGTTACTTGTTGCTTCTTGCATTTTAATGTAAAGAACATCCAGTTTATTTATAAGAAAATGTGCTATTAAATCAAATTGCTGTGCCTTGAGGCAAAAAGAAAAAGAAAAAAAACAGTGACATAAGGAAACAAAAGTGGACCGGACCGAGAGAGAGGAGAGACAGCTCGAGACAGAGTATGAGCCAGACAGTGAGACAGTTTCGGACAGCGAGACAGTTTCAGACAGTGAGACAGTTTCAGACAGCGAGACAGGCAGACAGACAGAGGGGCATTAAAGCTCACTAAAAGAGAGATTTTACTGCCCTGAGGTAATTTTCTCCTCTCTACACAACCTCCGTCCTCGTCTCCCTGCAGACCTCATTACACTGAATTTAAACACACACTCACACACACCCCTCCTGTCAGGTTTTTTTTTTTTTTTGGGGGGGGGGGTAATGTAGCTGAATTATGCTCAATTAATGATGTAATGAAATGCCCTTGTGAACGAGAGGCTTTAAAAAAGGGGGTGATGAGAGAAAAGACAAAGGATCTCATGGGAACATCAGACTTATCTGTATAAAAATAAACGTCGTGTTTTCAGTCTGATGATCTGGAGCGAACCATGAAAAGAAAACCAGGATCACAAACTTAATCTAGACCTGATCGCAATGATGTAGTCTAAACTCAATCCACCATTTCTGTAGTAAAAGATCAGACAAATTTGTTGTTGAGAAGAAAAAAAAGCATCAGTGGTTTCTGAGGATTTGTGGAAAATGTTTGCATTGAGGTGGTAAGTAGGAGGAGGTTGGGGGAGGATGATCTTAGAGGAGATAAAGAGGAGGTGGACAACTATGAAGAGGAGGTGGTGAGAAGAATATGAGGAAGAAGTTGAGGAAGAAGAAGGCATGGGGAGTGAGGAGGATGAAGATGAGGAGGAGAAAAACCAAGGGGTTAGGAAGGCTGGGAGGAAGAGGAACAGGAAGAGGAGATGGTGAGAGGGGGGGGAGATGAGGAGGAATATGATGAAGAGGAATAGCAGGAAGTGAGAGGGGAATGAAAAGGTGAAGGAGAAAGAGGAGAGTCAGCAAGAGGAGGCTGGAGGACGATGAAGAGGAGGAGGTGAGGAGCATAAAGAGTATTGAGGCACGGGGGGGAGGAATGAGGAGAGACACTGAGGAGCGGGTGAGGTAAGAAGAGAAGGGTGAGTTGGTGAAGGTGGGAGAGTGGGAGGAAGATGAAGGCGAGGAGAAGAGGTGAAAAGGTGTAGAAAGAATATGAAGTGGATGATGAGGAGGAGGTAAAAAGGGAAGACGAGGTATGATGATGAGCAAGAGGTGAGGGGGGAAAGCAGTAGGTAAGGAGAGAGGGGGTGATGAAGAGGAGTTGATGCAAGAGGAGAAGGAGGTGACAGAGAAAAGTGAAGAAGGGGAAAAACAGGTGGGGGTGAAAGGAGGGCCAAGGAGGAGGAGGTGAGGGAGGAAGAGGGTAAAGAGGAGTTGGCAGGAAGTGATGGAGGAGGATGAAGAGTGAGAGAGCAGAGGTTGTAGAGGAGGAGCTGAGGGAGAAAGTAGGAAGACAATGTGTACAATGAGAATAAAGAAAAGGTTAAGGAGGAGGAGGAGGGATTAAAAGAGGAGGTGATGAAGAGGAAGGAGAGGGAGAGGTGTGTTGTCACTAAACATAATTCAATACCGACATCCTCCTCTTCACTGAAGAAGTTAGCAGATAGCCAGACTAGCCCACCGACAGCTTTCATTGGTCTCTGTCCATCATGTGACAGTCGCCTCGCAGGTCACAGAGACTCCCGAGGAGGAGGAGGAGGAGGTGAGGGAGGAAGAGGAGAGTAGAAGAGGATGAGGAGGAAGAGCAACACATGACAGTCAGAGAATAACAATGACAACCTCCTTGTTACCTCGCTGCTAGTAAACAAGTTGTGTGTGTGTGTGTGTGTGTTTTAGCTAGCCCCTCCAGCAATGCTCTGAGCGTTTAGCTGTCAGTGTGTGTGTGTGTGTGTGTGTGTGTGTGTGTTCATGTTGTTGTTGTTTGTCTGCAGAGCGCGCACACACACACACACACACACACACAC
>VMKM01004475.1:0-16443 GCA_008360985.2 Macquaria ambigua | reverse complement strand
AAAGTTGTTAAAACTAGCTAACTGTATATAAAGCAGTTAAACTAGCTAACTGTATATAAAGCAGTTAAAACTAGCTAACTGTATATAAAGCAGTTAAAACTAGATAACTGTATATAAAGCAGTTAAAACTAGTTAACTGTATATAAAGTTGTTAAAACTAGCTAACTGTATATAAAGCAGTTAAACTAGCTAACTGTATATAAAGCAGTTAAAACTAGCTAACTGTATATAAAGCAGTTAAACTAGCTAACTGTATATAAAGTTGTTAAAACTAGCTAACTGTATATAAAGCAGTTAAACTAGCTAACTGTATATAAAGCAGTTAAAACTAGATAACTGTATATAAAGCAGTTAAACTAGCTAACTGTATATAAAGTTGTTAAAACTAGCTAACTGTATATAAAGTAGTTAAAACTAGATAACTATATATAGCAGTTAAAACTAGCTAACTGTATATAAAGAAGCTAAAACTAGCTAACTAACTGATATAACTGTAACTGTATATAATATACAATATTTCCTTCTGAGATGTCGTGAAGTAGAAATATAACAGAAAGTAGCTCAACATGGTACTTAAGTACAGTACTTGAGTAAATATGTTTATTTACTTTCCATCACTGAGTATATCTGATCTTTAAATCATTATTATTAGTAGTAAATTATTTATTGACCATTTATAAAACCATCTGTTACAACATAATTCAGCTCAAACCTTAAACTGCAGATTAAAGACAGCTTCAACTTCCTGAAATAAAAATAAACTCCTGCTGCAGTGTGTGAGTGTGTGGTGTGTGTGTGTGTGAGGACAGTTGTTGTGCAGCAGGTGTTGGTTGTTGGTGATTTATTTAGAAACAAGTGAAGCTCCCAGTCAGCTGTGAATGCACCAGGAGGCAAAGACCAGAACCCAGACTGGGACACCACAAACCTCAGAGTACTGGACAGACCTGAACGGAGTCCTGGAGAGTTGTGGACCTATTTGAGTTCCGTCAGGACAAAGTGAGGACATGGACGGCCTCTGATACTGAATCTGTTGAAGGTAAGAGACCAATCTGTCTTTACATGTCGTGTAAATCAAACAGATCTGAACTTTATTTTGAAAATCACTGAATCAAACTGCAAAACTAATCTGAACTCATTCAGTTTCCTGACACATTATTATTACATAATATATTTTCCTTATGTAACTGATTCAGTGAAGTGAATGTGTGAAGCAGTAACTGTATCAGTGTGTGAGGAGGACGGATCAGGAGCAGTAAACTGATCTACAGTCAGTAAACACAACAGCTAAACAGACATTTTAATGAGCATCAGCTGATGTTTGTCAGCAGGACAATAAAGACTGAACATTCAAAGCATCTAAACTCAAACTGTTATACAAACTCAACCATTAGCTCCGATGTTAACTGCTGCTAAACCACACGTCTCCTGTTTATTTCTGTTTCTACACCTGATCAATAAACAACGTACAACCTGTGAATCAGACCTAATATCACTCTATACAACCCTGACCCCCCCGTACAGGTGTGATCCGATATTTAGATCTATATACACAGTATATATACACAGTATATAGTATATATACACAGTATATATACATATGTGATTCTACACTAACAGCAACAGTCAGTGTCTGTCTGTCTGTGTGGCTGTAACTCTGGGGGGCAACTGGGGTTTAAATTTAGACTTCATAGCCCCCAAACACACACACACACAGACACACACACACACACACACACACACTGAGCCCCTCCCACCTGTTTAAAGGTCAGCTGACTGCAGAAACACAGAGTGGAAACCTGTCAGTCATTTTAAAGGAACACCTCTTCCTCTGAGAGTCAGATGTTCACTTTGATTCCACTCTCAGGTCTGAACACTACACATGAAGCTACAGCTGGTTAGCTTAGCTTAGCATAAAGACTGTAAAACGGGGAAACAGCTGGCCTGGCTCTGTCCACCTCCCAGCTCCTCTGAGCTCCTTGACTAACACGTTTGTTTTTGACTGAACAGAAACTAAAACCACAGTTTGAACCTGCTGGAACCACTTAAGCTCTTTGAAAATGTGTGAAATATTCAGACAGACATCGTGATTCTTCGTTCAGGCTGTGGAGGAAGCTGAAGCCACGTGTTCGTACGGCAGCTCCGGACCGCTCGCACATTTCTGTCCAGGGCCAGATAAACACTCACGGGGCCCCTGCTGAGGGCCACACACACACACACACACACATACACACACACACACACACCTTCCCCCCAGAAACCAGCCTGTATATTCACACTCGAGCACTACGAGGCTTCAGGTTTAGTGAGTCGCAGCGTCACGCCAACATTAAAGCTGTTAAAATTAGATGTGGGCCCTCAAGATTTGGGGCCACCTGAGGGCCCCTTACCTCACTTTGCTTACCACAAAGCCCCTGAGGGTCTCGGGCCCCGGGGCAGTTGCCCACTTACCCTGGTTGATAATTCAGCATTGTGTCAAGTAATTAAAGGAACTGTTCTGGTGACAAATGGAAAATGTTTCAGCGTCAGTCTGTCTGTCTGTCTGTCAGTCAGCGAATCTGACTGACGCTGTAACCAATGAATGAACAGCGCCACAGTAAGCCCCGCCCCCTGCCTGCTGCTGTTTGTTCTGCAGAGTAAAACCCAGACAAACAGACGAGAGTCCATGTTACAACAGAGAGAGAGAGACAGGTCAACACTGACACACCAAACTCTGTGTGATTTTTGACTGTTTCTAGAGCTGCTGGTGTGCTGAAGCAGACTAAGACTCGTGTGTTGGTGACGCTGTTCTGCAGGTAAAAGCTCATCTTCATCACTTACTTCAGATTTATTCTAAAAGATTAATTGTCTCGTCAATAAAATATCAAAAGTAATGCCCAACTTACTGAAACTGATCCTTCCAATATAATTTATTGATCAGCTGAATTGGATTCAGTGAGCAAAGCAGGTGTTAATATTAAACAGATGTTTAATCAGCACCAGCTCAGCATTATAACTTCAGGAAACTCGACTGAAGCGCAGCTTGTTGTTGTGGATGAATCATGTGACTTCAGGATCGATTCTGTCTGAACAACTGATTTATTTATAGAAAATGCTGCGTCCTTCATTTTAACAGCTGATCTGTTTTTTGGATCTGTATATTAGGATTTGTCATGTGACCACCCTGGTGTTGTTGCTGTCTGTAGTGTCCTGCACCATGCAGCTGGGCACTCCAATAAACAAATCAATCAATACTGCAGGACTGTTGCATTACACTGCTGTACCTAATAAACTGGACACCGACATATTACAGAAGCTGAAATGTGTTCTGTAATAACAGTAATAATAATGTGAGCAGAATGTGCAGGTGAACAGGTGATGTTTGTGTGTGCAGGTGGTCTGATGGGTCCTGAAGAAGAAGAAGAAGAAGAAGCAGGTCTCAGGTAACAGAGCAGGTGAGTTGGACTCTGCTGATGGATGATCACCATCATCATCATCATCATCATCATCCTGTAGAGTCACATGACTGTGATTTACACACCTGTAACATGTGACGCGCTGCACTGTGTCATGAACTGGTTCCACTGTGACTGAAGCTGAAGGTTGGATATTATAAGAACTGATGATGATGATGATGTACAGACAGCTGATGAGGCTCATCACTGTGATTACAGTCAGTGAAACTGGATTCATATGAAACCTGATGAAGAATGAAGAGTGATGTGTTTACAGAGAATGATGATCACAGTTGTTGCTAATGGACTTTAATACGTTCTAATCATGAGATGATCAGATCAACTGTCATTGATCCATACTGACAGAGAGAGAGAGAGATAACTGGAAGCTGAGCTCTCTCTCTCACCTCATGTCAGACTGAGCTGATCAGGTTCAGGTCTGCAGTGTGGACGTTGAGGTATTTAAGGGTTAACGGGGTTCATTCACAGGACACAGAGAGCAGGTGGGTTCATGTGTTGGACCGACAGGTAACAGACAGGTGAGTGTGACATCATCCCTCTGTTTGTGTCTCAGAGTCGCGGTGATCTCTGTGAGCCCGTCCCGGGTTCAGTCTGCTGATGGAGCCTCGTACCGCCGTCCCACACCACACAGCGTTACCATGGAAACACTGCATCCACCTGACTCTGCTGCTGGTTCAGCTGCGTTTACCTGAAGGTACAAACACACAGCTGACCTGCCAACGACAACATGTTAGCATGAAGCACTAGAAGCTAACTGCTTCAAAATAAAAGCCTGTTGTCTCAAATTCTGACAACCAATCAGACAGAAGAAAAACTACATATACTTTAAAAAAACATAAACATATTGAAATATAATAAAGTGAAGAAAACATCAATTCAATTCAATTCAATTCAGTTTTATTTATATAGCGCCATATCATAACAAAGTTATCTCAGGGCACTTTTTCGAGTATTCTCTTTGTATTTACAGAGACCCAACATTTCCCACCATGAGCAAGCACTATGCGACAGTGGCAAGGAAAAACTCCCTTTTAACAGGTAGAAACCTCGAGCAGAACCAGGCTCTAGGTGGGCGGTCATCTGCCTCGACCGGTTGGGTTGAAGGGGGAGGGGGGGAGCGGGAGAGAGAGAGCAGGAGGAAAGAGAACATACAGCAGCACAATACAGTTTCACACAGAGATGTAACGCAATGGTTGTGGTAATGGTATGGATGTTAACACCAACAGAAATAATACTAAGAGCAACATTATAGCAGCAATACTAATAATAATAACAACAGCAACTGCAGCAGCGGCTGCAGAGGAGGAGCACAGGGGCAGCAGGTGGCCGCAACCATAGATCCAGACTCTACGGCTCCGGAGGCAGAAACACCTGCAGAAAGCAACAGAAGGAGAGAGAAAGGGGAGAGAAAGCACACAACTACGGGAAGAAGTTGAATTAGTAACAAGCATTGATGGGATATGAGTGCGTACAGATGGAGAGGAAGAGAAGGAGAGAGGAGCTCAGTGCATCATGGGAAGTCTCCCAGCAGTCTAGGCCTATATCAGCATAACTAAGGGGGGGCTCAGGGGTCACCTGAGTCAGCCCTACTATAAGCTTTATCAAAGAGGAAAGTCTTAAGCCTACTCTTAAATGTGAGGAGGGTGTCCGCCTCCCGTACACAAACTGGGATCTGGTTCCACAGGAGAGGAGCCTGATAGCTGAAGGCTCTGGCTCCCATTCTACTTTTAGAGACTCTAGGAACCACAAGGAACAAGGAACCCCCATCAGGATGGAAACAGGAAGTTCATGTTTCTGTAAGACTTTCGTTTGTTTCTTTTTTAATGATTTAGCTTCACTTCAGTCCTCCACAGCTTCACTGGGCTGTTCCCATAATGCAACTTGATAGTGTCTTTCATTAGAGCCAGGGCTGCAACTAATGATTATTTGTCTGATGTTTAAACAGACTCTCCTCTCTTCAGTCGCAGCTTCCTGTCGGATCCTCAGGTGTAACTCTGACTTTGTGGCCGCGACATTGGACCTGGGCAGCAGCAGCAGCGGGGGTGGAGGTGGACCTGGAGGAGGAGGAGGATCGGGAGCAGGACCAGGTGGAGGACCAGGTGGAGCAGCTCTCAGCAGGGAGGCAGTGAACGCTGGTTACTGCAGCGCCCTGCGCTCCTACGCCATGTGCACTAAGCGGATGGCACGGGCGTGTCGCGGTGACCTGGCGTACCACTCTGCGGTTCAGGGCATCGAGGACCTGCTCATCCAGCACCGCTGCCCCCGGGCAGGGCCCACCGCCCAGCCACGGCCCCTGCCTCAGGGCACGCTGTCCGGAGAAGCCTGCCTCTACGAGAGGAGCTTCCTCAGCAGAGAGGGACGCAGGCCGGAGTACCTGCACTGCGGCGTGTTCGGAGACCCGCACGTTCGAACCTTCAACAACGACTTCCAGACGTGTGCCGTGCAGGGGGCGTGGCCTCTCATAGACAACGAGTACCTGTATGTACAGGCCACCAGCTCGCCAGCAAGGGGGGGGGGGGACACCACAGCGCTCACTAAGGTGAGTCCCAGAGATTCGCTCAGTGCTGATGTTAGAGTGCCGGGTGTCGTTTGACACGCAGTCATGGTGTCTGATCAATCACCTGATCGATCACCTGATCAATCACCTGATCGATCACCTGATCAATCACCTGATTGATCATCGATCTGACTGTCGATCAGAAATGCTGGCCACCTGGCCTGTCACTTTGAGCTGCTGATGTCCAGCATGGCTGCCGCCTCGCTGTGTCTCTTTTTGTCCACGGTGGCGAGGATGAGGTCGTCATTGTATTTAACTTTATTGACAGCGACAGAGCCGATCAGGAGTTCAGGGTCGTGTTCACACAGTTCATTTGTAGATATTGAAATGATGTCATCTGTTGTGTGGTATTGATTGTTCACAGATCACCATCATCTTTAAGAACTGGCGTCAGTGTATTGATCAGCAGCTGTACCAGGCGGAGCTCGATAATGTTCCCGCTGCGTTCGCTGACGGCTCAGTGGCAAGCGGCGAGCGGCGAGGTCATCACAGCCTGACGGTCCGGACTCATAGTCCCGGCCGACACGCGGAGATCCGAGCGGCTCACATCGGCACGCTGCTGGTGGTGCGTCAGAGTGGACGCTCGCTTGGCCTGTCAGTCCGCTCGCCACGCAGCATCGTGGAGGCCTTCGGCCCTGAGCAGGATCTGCAGCTGTGTGTGTGGGGCTGCCCCGCCTCCCAGAGACTCAACATGCTCCGCCCAGTGGCGCCGGACCCCTCGCCTTCCTTGTCCGCCAGCGCCCGGGCTCACTGCGCCACGCTGCTTCCTGCCCGGGACGTCTACTACCAGGCCTGCGTGTTTGACCTGATCACCAGCGGTGACCTGAACTCCAGCACGGCCGCTGTCAGCGCGCTGCAGGATGCCAGAAACATGATCTCTGACACGCAGAGAGTTCACCTGCTGCCCACTGCCTCCGCCGAGCAGCACGGAGCCCGACTGGACCTGACGCTGCTGCTGCTCGGCATGCTGGGAACTGTAACCAGAGCCTGAAGCGTCAGGAAGTCATGCAGACCTCAGACCTGTAGCTTTAACAGGTGATGAACTAGACGATTACATCACACACACCTGTGGTCATGTGACTGCAGCAGATCCAACATGGCGTCCTGATGTGAGATTTTGTGGATGAAACAGAGACTTTAATAGAATGTAAACAGGAAGTCCTCCAGGGTCCAGCAGACCACAGCAGACAGACAGGTGAAGGCAGGTTTCAGACTCTGTGCTGAGGTTTGATGTAAATATATGAACATGTTGTAAATATGTGAGCAGCTCGTTAGAACCAGCAGCGCTCCATCGCAGGCAAACCTCCATCCTGTCTCTGCAAACGTCTTCTTCAAACTTCCTCTTCAGTCTCTCAGATCATGAGACTTCATGTTCTCTGCTGCAGACACACTTAATCAATCAATCAATAATAATAATATAGGGTTTCCATGACTGCAGCTCTTAGGTTTAACACGTGGAGACAATCCTCCATCCAGAGATGGTTGACGCTCCAGCAGACGGACCTCAGGGCCAACTGGGAGTCTGGACCCCTGGGGGCCCCGCAACACACCAACACTGTTCAGTATCTTAGTGGTCTGAGTTCTGCACCAAACGTTAAACTGAGTGACTTTATATCTCACACATTTAGAGGACTTCCTGTTCCTGGGTCCAATCACATCAGCCTCTGCACCTGTGTGTGTGTGTGTGTGTGTGGGGGGGGGGGGTTGTAGTTGACTCGATGTCGCTGTTTCAGCTCCAGCTGTAGATTAAGGTTGTATTTATCACCTGCTCATGATGCTTTGTCCTAGTTTACGTACCTTTTTGTTGCTGTTTGGAGATTAACGTTAGCTATTTTTAGCCGTTAGCTTCTTCGCTGTTGCGTAGCAAAGTGTTCAAAGACAACACGGTGATGTTACTGGGCACAGGAAGTGAAAACGTCATTTTCTGCAACAGTATTTTGTTAGTGTGGACTTTACGCCAGATGAGCTGAGATGAACCTGACGTCTCCACAAACCAAACATCAACACAGTTTTAGCATCAAGCTAACTAGTTTCAGCCATAGACCGTATATATAGATCCACTTCCGCCTACTGGACAAAAATGAAGCTAAAATATCTCCAGATACAGGAGCTGCCATCTTGCGCTGGTGACGTCATTTGGAGCCAGAGTCTACGCAGTAGTGATCGAGGCCCCGCCCATACACCCGCCTGAACCAATCACAGAAACCATCTTTGGGAACATTTTATTTGACGTGTACTTTGATTTTTCAGTTTGGCCCATGTCCCATCTGCTAACATGGAGGGGGCGGGGCTTATGTTATACTGCAGCCAGCCACCAGGGGGCGATCCAGATGTTCTGGCTTCAAAGTACAAAAGTATAAAAGTATATTAGTCAGTACTTGCTGGGCAGAATGGTCCCTTTCAGAGAGTTATATTATTATAATATTATTACTGATGCTTCAACACGTGAGCAGCAGTTTAGCTGCTTTATAAAGTTTCATCAGTAGAATCACATTTATATATTTATATAAACTCTTCACATGTTAAAGCTGTCAGGTAAAAGTTCTGCAGTAGAAGCAGAAAGCAGCAGAAAATGGAAATACTCCAGTAAAGTAAAAGTACCTCAAACTGCACTTTATTACAGTACTGGAGTAGATGTTCTGCTGGGTCTTCATGTTTTCCTTCAGAACTTGTTTTTTTCTTGGTGTTTGATTTGTGAACCTGATCGTCTATGATTTAAAATCATTGATTAACGTCTGAATAGAAGTTCAATAAAAGTAAAACTGTGAGTCCTGTTCAGAAGAGTCACTTCACATGTTACTCACGTCTGCAGGGCGGAGGTTCGGCTGCAGGTAAACTGGAAACCTGATATAAGCCCCGCCCACTGAGGTATTGGGGGTATTTGTCCACATCCTGGGATCAGGTATGATCAGACATGTTTAAATAAATAAATTTGTTTGATTTTTAAAGGATTGTTGCGCAAGAATCAAAAGATTTACAGTAACATGATCAGCTGTAATTAGTCATCTCTGGCTCTGGGAATAGGCCAACCCGAGCTGCAGGTAACTCATGATGACATCACAGACTGACAGGAAGCAGGAGGTGGGCAGGTGAGGGGGACGGAGCCTCACACCTGACTGGACTCTCTCTGCTGGAAAAATACAGATGAAGCATTTACGAGATGTGAGACGTAACGGGACGTTTTGATTGGTTGATTTCAAACACAGCTTTGTGTTCAAAGTTAAAGGTTCATTTAAACAAACCTGAAATTTAATTTACTGAGTGATTTTCTTTCTGTTGTAAAATGAACCTGAGAGGAAATCTGTAAACGGTCGGCGTCAGGTGTTTTCTCACTTTAACGTCTCTTCATCTTCGAGTGAGACAGAGTCCGGCCGTCCTGAAGCTTCATCACCATGTAGATTATAATCACAGATACATTCAGGTGTTTCACCTGTAAAAACCTCACACACTTTTCTTAAAAACCTGATTCTGCAGCCAGAATTTAGTTTTTAATTTGAAGCAACTTGTTTAAAAAAAACCTGTAAATTAGAGTCAGAACAGCAGAAGTCGAAGAACTGGATTTTATTGTTTCACACAAAACTCATCAACTGTTTTCTCATTTAAACTCCACCAAACCAAACCTCTGTGTTTTTATACTCATTTTTACACAGCTCCACATGCTGCTGTCAAAACTGTTACCTTCAAAACTAAAAGAACTTAAAAACAAAAATACATAAAGTACTAACTGGAACACTGAGCTTGGTGACCTCTATGGAAGACCAGGTGAGGAGAGGGACCAGGTGAGGAGAAGGACCAGGTGAGGAGAGGGACCAGGTGAGGAGAGGGGGCACAAATAATAAATGTCTGTGGTCACTTTCCAGCACTGATACACTGCGCTGATAATGACAGAAAGAAATACAGACACAGGTTCAGGTGCAGATTCAGGTTCAGGTGCAGGTGCAGGTCCACAGAGGCAGAAAAATAAGAGTGTTAAGAGTTTAAAGAATGCAAAGCAGTGAGCGAGTCGATCCCGATGTTGCATCACTCATCATAAATGACGAACGTCTCCTCCAATTAAATAAAGACAGACAGACAGGCAGACAGACAGGTAAACAGACAGACAGGAATCAGTATTTGGCAACAAGGAGGAAAGAATGAAAGTTGTTGCTCAGCTTGATTTAAAGCTGCCTACATGTTTCAACACACACCTACCTGAGTGTGTGTGTGTGTGTGTGTGTGTGTGTGTGCATGTGTGTGTGCATGTGTGTGTGTGTGTTGTGCAACCTAAACACTCAAACTTCCAGTGAAGAAGAGATGTATTGATGACAGCGTTCCTTCAGGCTGCGTTTCCTGCAGCGACAGGAAAACTCTGCTCTGTAGCTCCGCCCACAAACACTTTCATCATCATCACCCAAAAACTGAGAAATTAAACTACAGAGTTTGATGTTTTTCACAACAAACACACCTTCAGTATGTTTCTGATGAAGTTCCAGCTGATCCAGCTGAGGAGCGACGGCTACCTGAACACTCTGATATGAAACCTCCACCTGCAGCAACAGACAGGTGGAGTCTCTGTGTCTCTAAAATATCTTTTCTTCAGGTGTTTATCATCACAGCAGGTCACACGCTGCCTCACAGTTCATACAGAGATGAATCAGAACGGCTTCAGTAGGAGTTATTTCCCCAAACAGTTAACATTTTAATATTTTGGATAACAAACACTTTTACAGTGTTCAGACTTTCAGTTTCCACAAACTGAATTCTTCCCACAGATCAGTTTGGATCGACGCATTTTCATTCACTCAGCGTGGAGATAAGGAAGGAAGTGTATTTTATTTCTGTGCCATCAGACTGAGTGAAAAGACGTTTTTCTAACTTTAAACGAATGAAAAGGTTAATGAGGTGTGTGTGTGTGTGTGTGTGTGTGTGTGTGTGTGTGTGTGTGTGTGTGAGACACTGTTTCCTTCAGGTCTCATCAGCCACTGAATCAGAGTGATGAAACAGTTCAACAGAAATCTGAATCATGATGATGATGATGATGATGAAGATGAAGTTACACAGACAAACAAGCAACAACAAAACAAAGAAAGAAAAGAGAAACTAAACACAAAATAAACAAAACCAAATAAATCAGCTGCGTTTCACATGTTCACATGGCTGGAAGTTTGTGAACACTGAATGACATGTATGATCACATGATCATGATGTCACTGGTTATATATATATATATATATTTATATATATAAAGTCTCTACTTCTCTGTGTTTCCTCCCTGTGTGTTGAAACTGCTGTTGGTGGAAACGTTAGATTAAAGCTGTGGTCGCTCTTCATATTAAACTCATTAAAAACACAATGAATTAAATTAAAGATTGTGTGTTTTTATTTGCAGTGATGACGTGTGTTTCTATGACGGCGTCTGTCTTCAGGTGGATCTGAGTCTCTTTATGAATTCTTATTCTGTGGTTTTATTTGTGTTGCTTCCTGTTTGTGTTGGGACCCCCTTCTAAACCAGGTTCCTCCTGATGTTGTGGATTTAACTATTAGTGACTCGATCAGGCTGATGAAACGTGGAGTTAAACAGAAATCTGAATAACAATGGAAGTGTGACTTCCTGTCAGAGTGTCATGTGATGAAACCTGCAGGAATTTAATAAAGTGGGAAGAACACACCTTCAGCCTGACTGAGTCAGCGCTGAGCGTCTCCAGCGCTCCTGGAAACTGCATCTGCTGAAAAACTGATGTCAAACCTCCTGAGAACACGAGCCACTGTTTCCTGAGAACACGCTTTGATTCATGATGGACGGAGGATAAATATCTGCAGCACCAGGGCTGCACCGCAGAACCTCAGCAGCTCAGAGTCCCATCAGGACCAGAGTCCAGAGTCCAGTCCAGAGGATAACCAGTGAGTTTATACCTCCTCCTTCTCCTTCTTCTTTTTCTTCTTCTTCTTTTTCTTCTTCTTCCTCTTCTTCTTCCTCTTCTTCGGCTGCAGGATGGAGGATCAGCTGACATGTTTCAGTCCTCTTGATTTTAATTTGGGGTTTTGAGCAGTTTTAGGGACATTTATGTTCAACAGTAAAAACTATTTACAAGTTTGTAATTTCTTAATAATTCTCAACATTTCCTGGAAAAAGAATATTAATTTGGTAACTAGAGAAGAAATAGAGCCAAAGTTCTGAGACGAGTGTTTCAGTTTATTAGTTTGTCAAAGAAAAAAGAAAGAAATGTAAAGTGAATAAAGAGATTTATTCAGTTCAGACTGTTAGCTGGAGTGCTAGCTGTTAAGTGAAATAAAACCCTCTCCTCTTCCTGTTGCAGTGCATTGTGGGTACCTGTTCTTCCTGTTTGTGGTGTTGTGGGTGGAGCTTGAAGCAGGTAGGGTCTTACTAAAAGTCACAGGAGACCCGGACATGCAGAGCATCATCGAGGACCTGCAGTTGGCGCTGAAGAACTACAGCAAAGTCCTCAGTGAGAAGGTGAGAGAACACTCTGCAGGTCTCTCACCAAACTCCCTTCAAAAAACATGTATTTTTACAGATTTGTTTCCATCAGTGGTGGCCTTGTTGGAGGTCAGGGGCTCTCTGTTTTAATAAATCTTGTTTGTGTCTTTGTTTCCGATGCAGAGCAACCTGGGGGATCACATCCTGTCCTGCAATGACACCACTGCTCACCGGGAACAGGTACACTCATACTGCACATGTGCACATCTGTTTAAAGTGCTGCTAGCGCCCCCTACAGGCTGCACTGTTCATTACACTGCACAAATAGTACAACTAAAACTGCAAATGTTGTCCTGATGGTGGCGCTGCAGCTTTCAATCTGAAAATATGAGACACAATGTCAAAAAACAAACGTGTTCAGCAGAGAGTTGTTATGATCATTTTAAAGAGGAAACAAGCCTTCTTGTGTGTGAAGGATGAGACATAACTAATTAAATTCCAGGCATTTCTGTGGATGGGTAATAATAAAAAAACTTTAATAAATTTGGGCTAGTACCAACACTCAGTGGCCCAGCTGGTTAAAATCATGTGTTTTTTGAATGTGGTTTGGTGCAGAGCTCCACGGTGGCCCTCAAACTGTCTAAGTATCAGAGGTGTGCGGAGCAGCCCGGATCTTTCTGTCCTGACGTCAGCGCTTTGTGTGAAGTCATCAAGCTGAACGGAGACCTGCTGCAGCACCTGGTGAGTCTCTGCGCTCTGATTGGCCAATTTAAAGAGAGTGTCACCTGGTTGTCAGGGTTCAGACAGACTGAGAGACAGATGAACAGGATGATCGATTGATTGATTGATTAGTTCTCTGTTTAAACAGATGTCAGTATTTTGTCGCCCTGAAACATTTCTAAAATCTGTTTCTGTGTGTGTGTGTGTGTGTTTTTAGAATGGGTCGTACCAGCTCTCCGGGTGTCCCACCCGCCCCCCCCCCTCCTCACTTCCAGACTTTAACTCCATCCGTGAATCCATCCGGTGTGTTCACTGCTGGAGCCAGCAGGTGGAGGCACTGCGCAGATAACACACACACACACACACACACACACACACACACACACACACTGACGTCTTCACTCTAAAGTTCAGCTTTAGTTTCTACAAACTTCAGTTCAAGTTTATAGAAAACTCTTTTCATCTTCTGAAACTTTTTAATGATTCACTTCAGACACAACATGAGCTGTAATCACTGATGACACATAAATAATATAATGATGCTTAAATGATACATAAAATATATTTTCCCTGTAAATGTATTTCTCTTAATGGAAAAGTTCCCGTGTTCTATATTTGTTCTATATTTGTTGTATTTGTATCATGTTTCACATCTTTACCAAAGTTTGTTTGTATTTATTGATTGATGACAGAGATGCAACAGGTTTGAAACTTTCAACCAGAAAGTTATTCTTTAATGAATCAAAGGGTTAGAACACTATTTCTGTTTCTGAGGCTAGCTGTTTCTCCCTGCATCCAGTCTTTGTGCTAAGCTAGGCTAAACACGTCCTGGATCTGTCTATTTACTGGATGCAGAGATTAAACTGATATCCATCTTCCACAAATTCTTGGACTGTTCCTTTACAACAATCATCTACCAGCTGCTAGGTGCGGGTTACCCATCACTTTCCTTAATGAGTTAATCTGCTCAGATGTATTACAGGACTCCAGTTTGTCCCTTATCAGGCACTGTGTGTGTGTGTGTGTGTGTGTGTGTGTGTGCTTCTGTGTTCACATCTTTACCAAAGTTTCTTTGTATTTATTGATTGATGTTTATTATTGTATTATTTGTGAGGATTATTTATGACTGATTTGAGCTGATGTAATTCTCAGTGTGAACAGCAGGGGGTGCTGCTGTGGAGACCAGACGCAGTTTTTTACTAAATGTTTGAATATATTTATATTTCCTGTATTTTACATGTTGAACTGTTTCTGCTCAGATCAAGTTTTTAATAAAAGAAAAGAAAAGAAAAACTCGGAGATTTTTCATTACAGTGATGTGATGGTGAGCTGAGCGCCCCCCGCAGGCTGGGAGGGGAACCACAGGTTAGAAGGAGGTGTTGTGGCCCTGGACCTCGTCTGTCAGGCACAGTTTGGTCCTGCAGCAGAGATCTGAGGTTCAAACTGTAAAGTTTGATGTTTTAGAAGTACGTGACAGTACGGAGCTCAACGGACCTGCAGAGTGAGTTTCCTCTGAGCTACAGCAGGAACACAAAGAGACAGAAGAAGAAGAAGGTCAGCAGGAAACAGCTGACACAGCTCAGTTTGTTTGACCTGTTTTCTTTCCTTTAACAAACTTCATGTTCTGACTCATTACATTTAGAAACAAACTTTATTATTCAACATGAATCCGGATCAGTAAAGTGACGAGGATCCAAATGACTACGTGCTGCTCAGCACACCTCGATATCCAACAAGAAAACACCTTCATTCTCAAACCGTCCAGACAGGAAGTGATCACAAACTCTACATCTCAGTCTGAGTGATGAAAACTAATCATTTTATATTTCAAAAGTGTTTGACTCATGAGATCTGCTCAGTAATGTCACCTGTGAGTCAGTGCTGAGTATGAAAATCACAGCGAGATTTCTCTTTATACAAGTAATCAATCAAAGCATCAAACAGATCAATGAGAAGATTAAACACAGCTGTAAGTGAACAGGCCCAACATCAACACGTCTCTGATCCGCCACATTAAAATTATAGAAAAAATAAAAAGATATTGATTATTCCTCATAATTAACACAATGGACAAATGAAAACATATTAATAATTTTAAATATTTAATACAAATGAAAAGGATCTTTTTCACAGCTGCAGAGAGGAAAATATGATGAAGAGGAGAAATTATTGAACTGATCAGAGCTGATCAGAGCTGATCACTGATGATCATTGATGATATGAACAGTGTTGCTGGCTGCTGTTTACAGTCGGTAAGGTGTCCTCAGACTTTCCCTCCTGACTGCCCCGCCCATCTTCACACCTGTCCCACTTCCCTCGTCTGCTTTGCAGTTACCTGCCCCCCACCTGCTCACCTGCTCACCTGCAGCTCGTTCCCTCGTCAGTCTCTCTCTACATGAACCGTTCACTCCCTCTGTTCCTCTGTCAGCTCTTTGAAGCAGTGTTGCCTGAACCTGAATCTGTCTACCTGTCTGTCTACCTGCTGTTTCATCAGTAGGTCCCTGTAGTCATGGCGCTGCCTCCTGGGACGTTACAGACTGTAGTTAACAGTGAATCTGAAACATGAGTTTATCTAACATACTAATTATAACTTCATCTCTATTTTGTCTTTCGTCCAAGTTTAATTCATCATTTAGACTCAGACAGATTTTACTTATGATAAAGATAATTATGGGATGTCCTCCTGGCTGAGGTGGGCTTCATTAGCAGCACAGTTTGAACATGTGGCCGTGACAAAGCTTTTGAAATGTGAAACCAGCTTCAGCAGGATTTTGTGGTCCGACTGAGTGAAGGTTTAACCCTATAAACAGGAAGCTGTGGGTTCAGCACCGATACAAGTCAGAAACATGTTCCTCCATGTTGTCAAAGTGTCCACACAGAGACCTTCAGCCAATCAGAGTCCTCTCCCGTCCTGACACACACTCGAACTCAGCTGAGGTTTCTCCGGCCTGAAGGTTCAAATCTCAGAGCAGCATAATGAAGATCTGCTGAGGTCTGTGGAGACATCATCATCATCATCATCATAATCATCATCATCACCATCATCATCACCACCATCACCATCAACATCATCATCACCATCATCATCACCATCATCATCATCAAAATCACCATCACCATCACCATCAACATCATCATCATCACCATCAACATCATCATCACCATCACCATCATCATCATCATCATCATCATCACCATCATCATCATCACCATCAACATCATCATCACCATCATCATCATCATCATCATCATCACCATCATCATCATCATCATCATCATCACCATCATCATCATCA
>VMKM01004474.1:0-16467 GCA_008360985.2 Macquaria ambigua | reverse complement strand
TATATATTATTTTAAGAGGGCCATGTCTAAGTATGTCAGATTAGAATACAGATTAGAGTAATTGTTGCAGGAGTGATTAAAGAGCTAGACAACATTCAGCTGCATATTTAGTACTTATATCATAATATCACTAAACTCTATGGCTTATTGCCATAATATTACTGTAATACATAGCGGCTCTGATAGTCGCTCACAATAATCTCTCAGCTGCGCGGGAAGAGAACAAACAGAGCATAGAGATAAGTCTGGCAATGGGAGACCTCAAAATGATGTAACACATGCTGTGTTGGCCAGGCATTGTAGACATGCTCTATAAGCAACAAATACATTTAGAAATGTTGCATGGACAAAGGGAAATAAATGATAAAAAATAAAATGTGTAGAAGGACAGAAAATATAGGACAGAGGTGTTGAAGAGTGAGACAACAACATGATAGTTACATTGATATCATCAACTGCTTGGAAGCAATAGAAAAATATAAATCTGCTTTGATTCTTTTACAAACCATTTAAGCATTGAAGTCAATCAACTAGTGTATTTTATTATTGACTCATTACACTATGGCTATCACTCCTGGTCCACCATACAAAAATAGTTTGAGGATGGAGCTTCTCTCCCATCTGTCAACCCTTTAAAAACAGTTATGCAATCATGTAGCCTAACAAGTCACAGCCTGTCTAAAAACAGAAATTTAATCTTCATCAAAAAACCATGTCTTTTTGTGCTGTAGATTTTCAGATTATTTGCAAAAGTACATATCCTAAGCTACAAAAAATAATACTAAAAAATAGGAGGACAACAAAAACGTACTGACCACAGTATTGTGATCGTAGAAATGCAAATCTCTGACAGACAATTAACTCCCACTTAAGGGAGTATCTTGCGGCTACAACAACAGGGTTTGGCTGTAATTACCTCCAGAGGACAGTTGTAGTTGCACAGCAGGAGAGCACAGTAGAGAGAAATGCCATTCAGCTGGAGGATTTACAGTATGTGTGTTCCTTCATACACTGCAGCATCTGTGAGTATAAACAGCTCTCCCCAGAAGCAAGAAAGCAGAGAACTGAGACTCTGTGATGTTGAAGATGTAAAATAAAACTGCTATAAGGGCAGCGAAATGGAGATTGATTTTGTGGATTTATAGATTGTTTCTGACTTTTTTCTATATATATGGTGATGTGTTCTATTTCACAGTAGTGTAAAGAATGTACCCTTTTTCTCACTCTCCCTTTCTTACCATCTCATTTCATCCCTTTACTACAGGTCACAGCCATTATAGACCGACGTCAGTCCCCTAGTTGCAATAAGCCGTTAAGAGCTGTCTGTATATATTATAATATTGATGCTGATAAGACCACAGCAGGGTGTGTATGGAGAGACTGCCGGAGTCAGGTTAAATCTCCCCATGTGGGTAAGCTCCCTGCTCAGGTGTCCTTGACCAAGACTTGAATCCCCACCTCACCTTGCCTCACCTCAGAGTCGTTATTGAATCTGATCCTCACCCTTCATCGAGAGTAAAAGGGAGCAACTGTCGAGGTATTTTTATTTCCTGAGAAATAACATGCACGGAAATTACTTTGGCCTCAAAACAGAAGGGCCTGGCTGCAATTTTACAGCGGAAATAATTGTTCTGTGCCAAATTCATGAAAAGCTTTCCTGAAACACTGTTTAACAGCACCTATTTTTTTCCGCAGCCAGGCATTCAGATGCTCGACAGCTCACCCGACAGGATGACTGCACCTATTCCTGCCCCCTCTGGGAGGAAGGATGTGGGTTCAGCTTTTAGTCGTCTCCCTGACGGCCCCATGTGCTAATACTGCTGTCACGTCCTGGGGAGAGAGAAGACTAATTACTGACTGCTCAGTCTTCCTGCCAGCCCCCCTTGGAGAGCCATACACTGTTAATTGGACGACAACTCCAAAGGGAGCTGAACTGTGGATGAGACCGACCTTTACCTCATGTAGACAGCATTACATATCAAAAGAAATTTTTAATTTCTCATTTCCCTTATTGCAACTCCATTTCACAAAATTGTGATAAAACAATACTCCATTTTATCTGCATGATTTAAGGCAAGTTATCTTAAATAAATAAATAAATAACCTCTTGTTTAGCAATACAGTTTAAGCTATGTTGGCTAAGCAGTGACTGTGGGCCAACTTTACACTTTGTCTTGTTCTAATAGATTCCAAAATGCAATTATTTGGGTTTCTCTCTCTGAACAATATAAAATGTATACTTCTACTAAATATATTGATATTTGGCTGCATTAATCTAGTATCTTGGTTTTGATCATATGATGTTTACATGGAACATCAGAAACCTGGTTATTCCTCTCCCTGACAGTATCCAGGTTTCTGAATATCTCTGTGCCGTTGTGTCTTGATATGTAATGTACCTACAGAGAATGTTCAGAAACCTGGATAAGGTGTTTACATGCCACGGTGTCCTGGTTTCTTTCGGAGTACTCCAGGTAGCATATCCAGGTTTCTGAAACCAGGATATGAACAAAACCTGATCATAACCAATGGCACAATCAATGTCAACATGTGGATGTTTAGCAGGTATGTTTTACATGTTCAAAATCTTAGCAAATGTTAGCATACTATCACGCTAAACTAAGATTAGCGTGATAGTATGCTAACAGATTTAGTGTTACTTAGCAAACATTAGCATACAATCAAGCTAAACTACAGTAAGTAGCACTAAAAATACAGCTGAGGCTGATGGTCATTAGTTTTGCAGGTATCTGATTATAAACCAATTGGACAAATTAACATTTGATAGATGAAAGGTCAGGGGATCAACAAAGTGATTACAATTCAAGATGAATGTCTGTACTAAAGTTTGTGTTAATCCATCCAATAGATGTTGAGATATTTCACTAAAAGCCCAAAATGGCAACCTGCTGGCAGTAGAGGAAAAGTCAGCGGATCACCAGTCAGTAGGTTTCATCCTCTGGGGACCATGAACGTCTGCACATAATTTCATTGCAATCCATCCAATAGTTGTTGAGATACCTCAGTCAGGACCAAAGCGGTGGACCGACCAACAGACGTTGCTATCCATAGAGCCATGTCGCTAGCGTGGCTAAAAATGTACTTTATAATGTTGTATTCAGCCTCTTTGCTTCCTTTCAGGTACTTTATGTAATACTAGCTTTAATTCTGACTTGCTCATCATTAAACAGCTGAGGTAAAATGCATTCAGTATATAATGCTGGAACTCAATTGTGTTGTTTAGGCTGGACATCACAACACCAAAAGACGGTAATTTTGGGGAGCACTTCAGTGGTTTAACTGTTTGGACATTTTTATTGATGTAGTTATGGTAGATTTTATCACCTGTCCTTGAAGCAGATGGTTGTCTGGAGGTTAAATGCCTTTGCCGTAGGCAGTAAGAAATCTTCCTCCATAACACAGCTCCAAATCTGCTGCTCCTTCATTAGTGTTTTAAATTGCACGTCAGTGTGGCATCAGACACAGATCTCTAACTTGTGTACAAGAAAATATGACCATGAAAGTAATGAACAAATATATTTATTCAATTCCAGTTTATTAAATAAAATGATATCTATGGAATCATAGTTTTAAAATTAAGCTAAATTTAAAAAGTGGCTATTAAGTGATGTTTGATTGTTTATCAAAGTCATCTTCACATTTTAGTAAGTTAATTTTTCCATACTAATGGAAAATAGGTGATATTTCTTTAAGACTGCATACACACAGGCACACTCAATCAACAAAGCTAACATACAGTAAGTATGCTGTTAAAAAACTGCTGCAATACTGAGTAATGCAAAGCTTACGGCACCTATATCCTGAGAATCATAAAAGAAAAATCAAAAAATCAATAGTACCAAAGGCTAAATGCTCAGTTTTGGCTTATGATATACGTGTTATTATTCTTTGGTCATCTCTGTTCTTGTAATTCTTCAAGTGAAATATTCAGATCATCAGTGAAATACGTTTTAGAGAGGATTAAAAATGAAGACTTGTCTAAGCCTCATCAGGACAGGCAGGAACGCTGGCAAGAGCTGAGATGAGCCTCTCGAACACGCTGATGCCTTTCAGGAAGACTTGCTCATTCAGATACTCGTTGTGATCGTGCAGCAGGATTGGCGTCCTGTTCATTGGGGAAAAGCCGATAGCAGGGATGCCCACCTAGATTCAACAAACAAACCTATTACCGGGCACAGAACTGAAGGAATGGAATAGCTTTTGCCCAACAATGTCACATGTCATGATAAATCAATGAATAAAAACTCAAATTGAATGACTTTTTTCCCCCCTTGTTGTCCCTGCTATCATACCCAGTACTTATACTCACAGCTCGGATAAAACGGCTATCCGTGGCTGCTGGAAATATCTCCTTTTCCAGAGTCATGTTCCTACAGCGAAGATATTGACAAGAGACTTAGTTTTCATGATACAAGGACAGATCAGTACAGTCCTACTGTGCCTTTGTGCTTTTGTCAGCTACAGTTATTTGGATAAAGTGCTACAGCCTCTGTTAGACAGTGTTAGGCAGGCCAAAAAGTCCTATATAAATTAGTAGTAGAAGTAAAATACATAGTAAATGAAAAATCTGCTTTTCCTTACATGCTGAGACAAGTAACTGTAGACGGGACAGACAATGCAGTTCTTTCTAAACACGAGAAGAGGATTGTGGGAGCTGTGTGAATATTTGCAGCTAAGGTGTGAAATCTCATGGAGCTAAAATGCATTCAAAGAGTTGTGTAAGTAAAAATAGAGGATACAAAAATCTTATTTCATGTTCCACTAAAACAGAAGACAGAGTTTTTATTCTCGAGTGTTTGATTGCTCATCTACTGTAAACAGATGTAATGTTTCTGTTGTTCACACAGTAAGATTACTCAGAAATGAGCATACACACACTGAGGATAATTAAACCTAAACTTATTTCACCTGTGTTGAATTAGACACAGTGGTAGGTGTAGATGGAGATGGAGCCATAATTGAGGTTAAAGTTGTCACAATTGTAGCTTTTACTTGCTTTTATTCAGTGGGTAGTGTCAACAGAAAAGTATATTTGTACTTTACACAACTGCGGACCCCTGACTGCCTTGTATTTGCCTCTGCACTCTAACATGCAAAAAAAAAAAGGTGAAAACACATAGAGAGTGTGCATTAGTGTGGATAGTGTACTCACATTGCCTTGCAGGTTGAACTGAAGGCGCTCCACCAAGGATCATTCTCCTCGGTCGAAGTCATATTCTGGTTCATATGTTTCTGCAATGGATGTCAGCTAATTAAATCTATTTGACAACAGGAACAAACCAACAGCATTTTTATAACGGAGTACCGAGTGTGTGCGCACTGACCTGAGCAAATTCATAAGTGACATCTTCTCCTGCTTCTTTGCACCACTTTTTGATCTGTCTTTCAAACTCCTGGTAGGATAATAATCATTTTGAAGTTAGTGCAGAGTTAACATTGAGCTGGAGATCATTTCACACCGACACATCTGCCTCTAGATCAGATGTCTGCAAGGCTACATGAGCAAGTAAGTCACACAAACAAACACAAGCTCAACCTGCAGACAAACATTCTCATACAGGCGTGCACGCTTACACACCTGTAGATTTACTGTAGGTGGTATTCTTAGGTCAAAGCTGACGTCCATTTCAGCTGGAATGACGTTGTAGGCCACGCCTCCTTTGACCATGGTCATATTCACTGTGGTGACATCACCGAGCGTAAAACACTCACTGGTATTTAGCCTGAAATACACACATGGTAGTGATTAAATTACTGTAATTACAATGCAGTTACACTGTAATGAAATCTAAAGTAGAATTGCATTGTTTGCAAGGCCAACACTGAAAACTAAACTAAAACTTTTAATCAAAGAAATCAAGAAATCAAATCTGTTATTCTTGGTACCAAAGAACTAATTAGCAACTTAGCCACCTAGCATTTCTTTTACATAACCAGGAGCCAAATTCATGAAATTTTTTTTAACCCATTTCTTTACATGCCCATGATTACCTAAAAATTACTTTGAAAGTTTCCTGGTGAGAATTGTGTAATACGGTAGTAATTATAGGGAATATATAGGCAGTTCTTAAACTGGTATTTTAGCTGTGTTGAGTTCATAATTTCCAAGGAAGTTTCCAGGAAAAATGTATGTATGTCACTATAACAAAATTAAAGCATTAACATGTATAATTATAAGACAAGCCATGTGTTCCTGTACTATAAAATCCCAGATCTTACAAGATTTCTTATTAAAAACAGGCTTATTTTTTCAGGTATTTGTGAAACATCTGCTAACATTCCCAACAATGTTTAACACACAAATTGCATAATAACATCAATTTCATGCGTTTCACCTAATTTTTAGTCTCACTATTCTGTTAAATGTACTTTAGCACAGGTGGCAGGTTATTGCCTCGACAGGGTAGTCCATAAATCAGGGCTGCATACATTCTTGAGCTTTGAACTTGAATGCAGCATTTTTACTGTACACATGGTTCGTTAAAACATCTCAGTAGCATTACTCTTGGAGGAAATAGCCATAAACACACTCACAAGCCATTCAGAGCAACTCCTGCACAGCTGGAATAGTAAATAATAATAATAGTCAAAATATAAATTGTACAGCTCTTGGGAGATGCTTTCAGCATATTATTTGTATTTACTGTGTGAAAAGCAGCATAGATAGAACTTTCACACTGGGACTTCCTGTAGGTACTCAAGCCTTAAATCTCACATTTGGAGAATAACTGCACAAAGCAGATCAAGTGTTGTGTTATAAATATGCTGTGATTAAGAATATCACCCCAAACTTACTCCAAAGTGTGTATTAATGAGAAACTCTGTCTTGCCATATACATTATGTAATAAATGAAGATGTCAATCTCACCTGTGTTTCTCATTCTCTCTGAAGTCCAGGAAGGAGTTTATGACTTGACGCTGAGAAAAGACAGTATAGTCACTGACAATGTCCTTCTCAGTCCTTGTAACAACAGGTCTTCATTATTTAACACTTTTATTAACTTGTTGCATGACATTGAGACTTACCAGTTTCTCAGCAGCTGTGTTCTCCACAAACCTAGACCCATGACCTGGACTGCCTGGGCAGTGGACTGTAATCCCTGGAAAGAAGAAGTCATTC
This sequence comes from Macquaria ambigua, assembly GCA_008360985.2. NCBI lineage: Eukaryota > Metazoa > Chordata > Actinopteri > Centrarchiformes > Percichthyidae > Macquaria > Macquaria ambigua. The sequence goes on along the minus strand of VMKM01004474.1, from coordinate 9,326 downwards.
TGCTTGATTCAAGATCAACTTCATCATCCTTCAAAAATCCTGGAATCTGATACGGTGGTGGAAGTCTTTTACTGTATATGTATTTTATACTCACACCAGGGGTTCCTCTCTCCATAAAACACAGTGAAGGCATTGCCAGGGTTGGCCAGACCTACAGAACACATGTAGACAAATAGATAACTATGAAAAGGACAAACTGTGGAGTAATGGACAGAAGCTGATTATGTACGGATTAGCAACTACACCACAGGAGGGTTTATGAACCTCCACAACCAGGGACTGAATTTCAGCACACATTTGTCTTCGGCTTCAAAATCAATAACGGTAATTTGGCACAGTGGGTAATATGATACTATTGAAATATGTGGTTGTCAAACTTTGACCCTAATGGCCTCCACACACTCTCCCCGACTCTAGATCAAATCAAATACTGGCTCTGTATCAAACAATCAAAGTTATTATGGCGCGCCCAAGGGATTTAACCTTTGTTGCATCTCTCTCTCCCCTCATTTCCTGTCCCCTCTCCACTAACTGTAATAAAGGCTTAAAATGCCCCCAGATCATTATCAAAGCAAATGTGATAAATGATTGTTATATAGACTTAAAGTCATATCATCCAGCCCCAGTTTAGTCTGTATTAATAACCCAGAAGAAAGTGATTATGCCTGACAAGATGTCTTAATATTGGAATAAGATGGAGGCAAAGGATGCCACAACATGAAGTGAAGGGATGTTTCCTTCTCTGAATCCCTCATTTCACCTTGGAGGACATTACACCAAATACCAAATACTTATTTCACCAGTGACTTACTGGGAATGTAGCATGAAGCAAACGTGTTGTTGCTATAGTAACCTGCATTTTAATATACTGTGCCTTGCACAATGATCTAGAGTGATAATTATATTATTGGCAGGAATGTTTTGAGGTGTCAGGATGTACAATTTTAACAGACAAACTGCCAACTAAACAGAAAACAGAATTTTCCGTGATCATGGTATAAACTCAATAACTGACCCCAGTTTCAACTTATTAAGTAACTGACTGGCCTTCAGTGTTCAGGTTCTTATTCATTAACTTTTAAAAGATGTTGCAAACAACAAAGTTATTTATTTACCTTCATCAAGCGCAAAGCCAATGTTTAATTCTTGGAACTCTGGGTGCTTCACAAATGTTTCCATTCCCTTGTGACCTCCAACTTCTTCATCTAAAAAAGAAAGAAAATAATATATTTTAGTTTGGTTAATGTCATATTTTCATTTTCCAAAATGCACACAGCTGGCAACCATATAGTTTAACCTCTGCTAAACAAGTGCATAGTTTTGGAGAACAGATTAGATTCTAATTAAAGGCTCTGCACACCCAAACAGGTGTTTTCAATCATTGTGGCTGATTAGACCTCAAAACCCAATTCACACAGTGCTGGTTTGAGCCGCTTGGGGTTTCCAGTCCATTTCAATAAGGCAGGCAAAACAGCACATGCTGCTTATGCTTGAATCGATGGCTTTGTGCGGTAAATAGACAAAACAGCACATGTACCAACAGCCTCATAAACAATACAGACTATTAAACACATATTTAACATGGCTTGTAGTGGCTGAATTGAAATGGGCCTGTACTGTCTTTACCAATTCTTACAAGATGTAAAAAGATTGAAGTTCATATTTCATCTCCACCACCTGCTGTTGTTTGATTATCAGCTGAAAGAGATTCAGTGTCATACCTGCTGTCTCACACAAAAGGGGCACACTGGCTCCATCTCCCAATCGCTTCTACTGAAGCCCGAACAACGGACAAATTCAAGCATGCGTTTCCTGTTTCGATGCAATCTCCAGCCAGAACCGACGGACTCGCTGGTCAGAGTTCACCATTGTTCAGCTTTGACTGATCGAATGTGCTCGGTCGGCCGATAGAAACACCGCTGATATAAAGTTATTTTTATAGTGTTTTATTACCATGTTTAGTACATTATCACACTGCCAGATTACAAAATGTAGTGTCGCTCTCACTGACTGTTTGGTTTATGATCGCTCTAATCATAAACTCAATATATATAGATAGATAGATAGACTTTATTAATCCCAAGGGGAAATTTCAGTGTTGCAGAAGTAAAAAGGAATAAAAATATTGACAAGAAAAATACAATTAACAAATAAAGATATATATATCTATATATATATCTATCTATATATATCTATATATATCTATCTATATATCTATATCTATCTATAGATCTATCTATCTATCTCTATATATCTATATATATATATATATCTATCTATCTATCTCTATAGATCTATCTATCTATCTATCTATCTATCTATCTATCTATCTATCTATCTATATATATATATCTCTCTCTCTCTCTCTCTCTCTCTCTGTATAAAGCAAATCAGTATGTTGTCCATTGCCACTCAGAGGATAAGTCTCCTCTCCCGGCTCAGAGGGGAGTCATTATAAACAGATATCGCAGTGGGCATGAATGACTTCCTGTAGTAGTCCTTATTACAGCGGAGTTGCACTGAAAATGCTTTGCTGTCTGACCAGTAGGTTGTGCAGGGAATGTGAATCATTGTCCATCATGCTGAGCGGTTTGTGCAATATATATAAAAAAAAGCGACCAGGAGAGTGAGGACGGTGTCAATTAAGCACAGTCTGAACACGCCTTCACTGTCTTGAGAAGAGGTCTAATCAGGCAAAATAAGTGAAAACAGCTGTGTGGGTGGACCATGGGTGTGTAGATACTACAAATAGAGGAGACAAAGAGATATCTTACCGGGAACAAACATTAAGTGCACAGTGCGCATCAGTTTCCGTCCCTCTGCCTTCAGTCTTCTGATTGCCTGGATGTACCTGCAAAGAACAAAAGAAGACATGGCAGAGTTATGACAGGAATAAGAAATGGAGTCTGAACTGACAGTATGCAGGTTGAGTGAGTGGGTGTTTAAACAGGTGTTTCACATAGAACATAATTAAAAGTGAAGATCACAACAACACTAGAGCACATATCCTGTTTAATAAAACAAGTTATCAAGGCAGTTTATACCCACTGTATAGTTACACATTTCATGTCCTGTGATCCCCGGGCATAAATGTTGCCCTCTGCATCTTTGAAAGCACTGAAAGCATCGTATTTCCAATGTTCCTGGAGAAGAGATTGATATCATATCTATTTTTTTCATGTGTATTACAGATAATAACAGGATTGTAACGCCTTAAACAGAGACAGACGCCATACCTGGAAAACAGATACAACATCTGTGTGGGAATTCAATAAGATGGATTTCAAGGTCAGGTCCGTCCCTTCCCATGTCATGATGGACACAACTCTGCCTGGACAAACCTGAAGGGAGAGGGAACGAAAGATAAGGCCCACGGTTTCCTTTCAGAGGAAGTATTACTAATATCTGTATTTACAGCATGTACACAAATGTTTGCTACATGATTAGATTACCATCACTGACACACACCTCAATCTTTTTCATGGGTAGCCCAAGCTCTTCCGCCATTCTGTCCAGGAACCGAAGAACAGCATCTGTAAATGAATTAACAGATAGCAGAACAGTCTGTTTAAATATTAATAATTGTGTAAAACTTCTCCAAACACTAGACATAGTGTCCTAATTCCTGCTGCTGCTAGTTGTGGCAGTTCTGTTGGACTTCTGTAACGTCACAGAAAACCAAAAACAAAAATCAAGCTCTCTCTCATCACCTATCCATTTTCTTACCCAGCCACTATCCTTAGCTCTCACTACAATCTCCCAGTTGGGATCCCAAATGCTCCAAGGCCACTGGGAGGCAACTGGGAGATAAGTCTCTCTAGTAAGCAAGGCCTCCTCCTAGTCAATCCCAGCTGCCACTATATGCAATCCCATTCTTTTGGTCAGGGCCAAAGTTTTGTTTTTGTTTTTATTTGACCACAGGTGAGGGTCAAGAACATGTTTTGACCAGCTAAGTAAGAGCCTTGCTCAGCAGTTAAGCTTTCTTTTCAAGACCACGAGCTTCATACATAACTGGAAGTATTTAATGTCTAACAGACGCAGATAAGAATTGGACTTTGATCAATCAAAGCACATAAGATAACACATGTGATACAGGCAAATACATTTCACACTGGATTTGTTTTTCGCAGCTATGATACTCGAAGTGAAATAACACCAACATAAAAACTACTGTGTGTTGTGTGAACTGGAGAGGGACACACCACATATTGGGCTTCATCAAGGCGCATATTCAACTGTTTTGACTCTGACCCCTAACAAACTGGGTTAGACCAACAAAGATAAATGCCAAAAAATCAAATTATGACATTCCCAAAGGGCATGGCTTTATTTCATTGTACTGAGAGATATCTCACCATAGTCAGGGTCTGGGTGGACAGTTTTGACACGGAGGTACTCTCTGAACAGACTCACAGAGGGGTCCTCTCCCTCAGGATGACTCTTTCCGCCTCCAACAACTGGACCATCTTTGTCAGGCAGCATGGTGTGATTTAACTCTGAGGAAACAGAGAGAATACCATTAAAACAAAACACACACACACACAAACACAACGACATATCACAATCAAGCATAATACCCTACATGCCAGGATCCTGTGAGAAATGTCTAATCATTGTATCTGGCAGAGCTACAGAGCGAACCACGTACTGTTACGTTAACTAACGCTAGCTCCAGTTATAGCTGTTTACCGTTAGGTGCCAGGCCAGCAGCCTGTAACATTACAGTTAGCTGCCGTTACCTGCTGAAAACACCGCTGCTGGGGGACCAAGTTTATCGTATGCTAAAATAGCTAACTACCCTAATTCTCCCTTTGGTCGTAGTAGAAGCTATGGCTGCTGGTTAACTAGCTAAGACTGATGGTAATAAACAAGGAGTACAGGACAGCGAAACAACGTAGATGTATTTAACTGTTGGTTTTTTGCTAGTCATTACTCACAGTACTCACCCCGTGCAGCCACTTGCTCTGTGTGTCAGCTGATTAGGCCTGTTCCTGCCCTTCAAAATAAAAGTCCTGTCGCCGGAATTAAACTCTACTTTCCGCATAACTGAACGTTAAATAAACGTTTCAAACTTTTTTGAGGCATTAACATAAAAATATATTATTTCAGAAGAAATATGCATTAGCTTGGGCACATTATGTGTGTGGCCTGACCAAGCAAACTGCAAAAAGGCTCACCACTGAAAATAAAATGATTTGATTTCATTATATAGGCTATGATATAGTATCAAGAAGTAATCTAAAACTGTAAAATGTTAACCAGTTATTTTTAATAGTCAGTCATGCATCGGTGTTTATGTGTAATATGAATTGTCTCTATAATGTAATTGTTACTGTAATTAATTCAGGCACATTCTTCATCCCACCTACTGTTTCTTTGTCGCAACTATAGTTTGCCACTTGCTGGGTTTGTTCAGGTCACAAATGTTAAAACTGCTGTTACAAAAAAGTAATGAGGTGCAACTTAATCTTTACAACAGCCAACATCGGTACTGTAAAAGGTGTACTTTTGCACTTAATTTCCTACTGACTCCACTGTCCAGTAACGGGGTGAAGGGAACATTCACATCCTTTACTTAAGTAAAAGTAGCATAGCACAATGTATAAGTATCCCATTACAGACATGCATTCAAAATGTTACTGAAGTGAAGTAAAAGTAAGCAAAAGTAAACAATACACACTGAGTATCAAAAGTAAATGTACTACTGCAGAAGCGAATTTTAGCTAATTTTTACCATTTGCTAAAAATGCAAATGGTGGCTGTAAAAAGTGGTGTCAGTAACTCAGAACTTTCACAAAAGTCGGCAAAAGCCAGCAGTATAATAACCTTCCAAACAACAAGTTATATATAAATACATCAAAATAACCTTCAGTTCCCAAAACATGGCATTTTATAAACTGAAACATACAAAACACTCAATTTTTGTTTTTATTTTAAGCTATGCATATCTCTTATTTTAAGTTTGTTTTTTGCATGATTGTCCAAACTTATTGCAAATATATTACACATAACTTTATCATCATTATATAAACAAATCTGAGCTATTTATTTGTCATTTCATATGGTCCATATTCTTTTAAACATTTTTTTTTATTACAGTGTGTATCAATTCTGTTTGCTTATGTTGAGAACAGCATGTGTTTTCTTGGAAGCTGGAATAGTTACCAGATCTTAATATACAAATCTGTTTGTCGAATGTGAAGCGAACAGAAGCTATTTAAACACAGGCACCTGCCACATTTGCATATTTACAGTAACCTACATGTCACCTACAAAAATGGTAACAGTGAAGCAAACACATTCCATGTTTTTACATGCAAAGAGAGACATGAAACACATGAAACAAAACTCACCACTAAACAAGTCTGGAGCTATTTTTACAACAAGCTGAGCTGAACTACTCTGGTATGTTTGGGTGACACTATGGAAAACTGAACATTTTGGAAACATCTGAAATACTGTTAACTGTCATATTGTTAACAGAATGACATGCCATTTTCAGTGTATTAAAACCTACTCCAATGCCAATGTTTTTTTTGCTTTGGGTGATGATAATATGAGAATAATGCTGATCTTAATATTTTTTAGCAAAATTGTCACCACCCTAAACCACTGATTAGATGACTTGTGTTCCTCTTTGTTCCCATCTGTCTACTCTTCCTCCGCAACACGTCTCACTTCAGTTTGCTGAGGAAGTCGATCAATCCTTGGTGAAATTCTCTGGGTTTGTCCATGTAGCAGGCGTGGCGAGCTCCCTCTAACTTCAGCACAAAGTGATGTGGAAGTTGTATGAGGTTCTTGTGGGACTGGGCACCCAGATTTGTGTCCAGGGCTCCAAACACAATCAGAGTTGGAGTCTGAAAAGCACGCAGGAGTGAGAAGTCAAAGAGAGACTATACAGTGTAAAAAGTTTTCACATATATGTATAGACCAGTATCAACATACAGCTTTGTAAAAATACACACAGACTTCTGACATACTTATGGGATACATCTACTGTTAATGGCTAAATTGTTGCTGGCCTCTCGTATACGTAGTGAAGGTACCTTGTAAAGGTCAAAAGGAAACAGACATCATAATGATGCAACAAAAATACACCATGTTGGGCCAACTTTCAAATACGGCTGCAACTTTCAGTTAATCTATTTATGTTCAATCAATCATTCAGCCTATAAAATGTCCAAAAATACAAAAATAACAAATGGAAATCATATGTTACAAAAGGCCAAAGTAATATCAGAGATGCTTATTTTATCTAACCAGCAGTCAGCAGCAATCATTCACATTAATAAAGTTATAACCAGCAAATGTTTTTTTATTTTAACTTGATAAATGACCAAAGATTTATTGATTATTACTTAACCAAAGTGTAAAAATGACACTTTGTGATTTTACAGGGGATATTTCTTTGATGGGCACAGAAACTTGGTTACTTGAGGTTACCTCACCTAACTCTAACCAATAAGTGTATTTTGGACACTTGGACTCTGACGTGACGTGCTGACGTGCTCAGGTGAACGTATTGTCTCATTTCCGGTTACCGGTGTTTCTGTGTTAGTGGTTGCAAATTTCGCTGCTCCAGCTAAACCCAGCTAATTTTGATATTTTCTTTACTATAGCGGCTATTACCCGCTATACATTTAAGGATACATTAGTTCTGTTTAAGCACTCATATCTCTCTCCTGTTAGCGACTTTTCGCTAATTCCACAGTTGTTTACACGCTAATTAGTTGCTTGCTACTCTAGCTAAGTTAGCGATGGCTTCTCCCTCTCCTTCTCCTTCTCCTTCTCTCTCTTGCCCGGTGTGTCACATGTTTAGTTACTCCTCTGCCTCCTTTAGCGATAATGGTACGTGTAACAAATGTAGTTTATTCACTGCGTTGGAGGCGAGGCTCGGTGAGTTAGAGTCGCGGCTCCGCACCATGGAGAGTCAGTCAGCCGTAGCTAGCCAGCCCCTAGCCGGTGCGAGCCGACCAAAGGTAGCTTCTGCTAGCCGTCTCCCGGCAACTCCCGAGCAGCCGGGAAGCCAGGGAGGCTGGGTGACTGTCCGAAAGAAGCATAGCCCTAAACCAAAGCCCCCGGTTCACCACCGACCCGTTCACGTTTCTAACAGGTTCTCTCCACTCAGCGACACACCCGCTGAGAAACCAACTTTGATTATTGGCAGCTCCATTTTGCGAAACTTGAAATTAGCGACACCAGCGACCACAGTCAAATGCATCCCAGGGGCCAGAGCGGGCGACGTTGAATCCTATTTAAAACTGCTGGCTAAGGATAAACGTAAATATGCTAGGATTGTTATTCACGTCGGCGGTAATGACACCCGATTACGCCAATCGGAGGTCACGAAAATTAATGTTGAGTCGGTGTGTACATATGCAAAGACAATGTCGGACTCAGTAGTTTTCTCTGGGCCCCTACCTAATCTTACTAGCGATGACATGTATAGCCGCATGTCATCATTCAACCGCTGGTTGTCCAGGTGGTGTCCAGGTAATGATGTGGGCTTTGTAGATAATTGGCGGCCTTTCTGGAGAAGACCTGGTCTGATTAGGAGAGATGGCATTCATCCCACTTTGGATGGAACCGCTCTCATATCTAGAAATCTGGCCGAATTTATTAGTGGCCCAAAGCCATGACAGCTCAGAGTTCAGACCACAGACTTAATACAGTCTGTGGTCCAGACCAGGAGGCAGAGCTGCAGTCCTACATGCTCCTCTGCGCTTCCATTAGAGCAGTTACCCACCTAAACTCCACAGAGAGGTTGTCTGCCCCCCGACCACTTAAATTATTTAAATCAAAAGTAAACAGAAGAGGAGTTACACATAAAAACCTAATAAAAAGTAAAACCACCACTGCAACAGTACAACAAAATAGGAGAATTAAATGTGGACTCTTGAACATCAGATCTCTCTCATCTAAAGCTGTTCTAGTTAACGATCTAATATCAGATCATAATATTGATTTATTCTGTCTTACTGAAACCTGGCTGTGTCACGATGAATATGTTAGCCTAAATGAATCCACTCCCCCCAGTCACATTAATACTCACATTCCTCGAGGCTCAGGCCGAGGAGGTGGAGTTGCAGCCATCTTCGACTCAAGCCTATTAATCAAACCCAAACCTAAACTAAATTATAACTCGTTCGAAAGCCTTGTTCTTAGTCTTTCACACCCAACCTGGAAAATACTGCAGCCAATTCTATTTGTTATAGTGTACCGAGCTCCTGGACCGTATTCTGAATTTTTATCTGAATTCTCAGAGTTCTTATCAGGTTTAGTCCTTAAAACAGATAAAATAATTATTGTAGGTGATTTTAATATTC